>APFE030190785.1:131024-145540 GCA_000404065.3 Pinus taeda
CCTATGGTTTTTGGACCATGGAATCTCGACAGACGTGTTGATCCATAGTATTGAGTTGATGGTATTGGTTTGTTATGGTTTTGGCCCGTGGTATTGGTCCATGATTTGAGGAAGAGCTTGCCTCTATAAAGCAAAGGAGAACATTTGGCTTGTGTATGCTTTTGGGTTGAATATCTTAAGATCTGAAATATTGGGTTATTGTTTCAAAAGATCGATCTATATGAAAGTGAAGTGGAAAGCGAATCTATGAAGGGTGATCTCTCGAGCACTGCAGCTGCGGAAGTGCGGAGCCGCTGCAGGAGCGCGCCGCAGGAGACGTTGCAGGAGGCGCCGCAAGAGACGCCGCAGGAGGCACCGTAGGAGACGCCGCAGGAGGCACCGCAGGAGACGCCGCAGGAGGCGCCACAGGAGACGCCACAGGAGGCGCCACAGGAGACGCCATAGGAGGCGCGGCAGGAGACGCCGCAAGAGGCGCCGTAGGAGACGCCGCAGGAGACGCCGCAGAAGGTGTTCTAGGTTTAGTTTTCTGTTATTGTGGATCT
This sequence comes from Pinus taeda, assembly GCA_000404065.3. Classification (NCBI taxonomy): domain Eukaryota; kingdom Viridiplantae; phylum Streptophyta; class Pinopsida; order Pinales; family Pinaceae; genus Pinus; species Pinus taeda. The sequence goes on from APFE030190785.1 coordinate 131,567, forward strand.
GGTTATCTGGGTGACTTACTGGTACTTGATGATCATTTGATATTTATGGATCCAGTTTGAAATTTATGAAAAGTGGTCCTTGAAAGAAAAGAAGTAGGGGGTTGTAGCTCCCTTCCAGGAGAGACTGGAAAACGAGAGAGAGTTGTAGCTCTCTGCAGGTTGCAACCTGCGTACTGTAAAGGACTGCACCAGTACAAGACCATTGTAAAAGGAGTTTCTAATTTGAAAGAAGATAGAGACATATTGTAGCAGGTGGTTTTCACCCACATTGGGTTTCCACCTTATATCTGGTGTTCTTTGATGTGACTGTTTGTTTTTCTTGTTCATGCTCATGTTTTATGGTACTGATATGCAAAAATAATTCAAAGTATAAATAAGGAAGAATTGTTAAAAGGACTAGATAATACTAATTCACCCCCCCTCTCAGTATTATTTTCAACACTTTGAATTAGTTCTTATCTGGCTTTGGAATCACTTAATTTGGACAAAAAACAAAGAAGTTGTGATTAAAACACTACAGGTTAGCATGATTGGCCACTGCTCTCCCGCAGGTGACAAATAAATTTTAATTTGTTATTTTCTCAGTGGATTTATTATGTAAGGTAACTACTTGTTGTTTTTTTGCATAATTCTTGGATTAGGTGAGCACGATCACCTCTCTTTCTCCATAATTTAATGTTTTATTACAGGGAGATACTCATTTTTTTGCAGGTCCTAGGAGAATAAAGAAGGTTAATTTATGGAGGAGCAATTCTTGAAAGAAATTTTAACGAAACAAGGGAATTTCATCCAACTCATTATCCAATGGATTCATAATAAAAGAAATGAAGAATTGATTTCCATTTGAAGATTCATCTCATGTCACTGCTACCAAAACATTTTTCAAAGAGATCATTTTTTTTACATAACATTATAGCTGTTGTAGCTTAATTTATTTATTTACATACTATTTTTAAATAAAATGTTGTTTCTTTTTTTTATTTCTCTTATATTTTTGTGTTTCAGGTGTTGCTTCCTTCAAATTGTGACCCAGCCTCAACATTAATGCAATGAACAACTAATTCGTTTTTTACGTTTTTTACGTGCCTGCATTTTATGATTGTGCATTTTTGTTGTTCCTTTCCGAAGGAACAACACTTTCACATTTTTGCTGTTCCTTTCCGAAGAAACAACACTTTTGCTTTTTTGTTGTTCCTTCCTGAAGGAACAACACTTCTGCATTTTCGCATTTTTGTTGTTCCTTTCCAAAAGAACAACACTTTCGCATTTTGGTTTTTCCTTTCCAAAGGAACAACACTTCTGCACTTCTGCATTTTTGTTGTTCCTTTCCGAAGGAACAACATTTTTGCACTTTCACATTTTTACTGTTCCTTTCCAAAGGAACAACACTTCTGCATTTTTGCTATTTCTTTAGAAAGGAACAACACTTTTGCATTTTTGTTGTTCCTTTCCGAAGGAACATCACTTCAACACTTCTGTGTTTTTGCTGTTCCTTTCCAAAGGAACAACACTTCTGCACTTCTGCGTTTTTGTTGTTCCTTTTCGAAGGAACAACGCTTCGGCATTTTTGCTATTCATTTCCGAAGGAAAAGTATTTTTGCATTTTTTTGTTCCTTTGAAAGGAACAACATTTTCGCATTTTTGTAGTTCCTTTCAAAGGAACAGCGCTTTCGCATTTCTGTTGTTCCTTTCAAAAGAATAGTATTTTCACTTTTTTGTTCCTCTTAAGGAACAACACTTTTTCGCATGTATTTTTTTATTGTTCCTTTTAAAGAACAACACTTTTTTTGGGTGTATTTTTTTTGTCATTCCCTACAGGGAACAACACTTTTTCACATGCATTTTTTTGTTGTTTCTTTTAAGGAACAACATTTTCTTTGGTGTGCATTTCCTTTGCTGTTCCCTACAAGGAACAACACCTTTTTTATTGTTTTTGTTGTTCTTTCAAAGAAGAAACACTTCGGAAGTATTTTCGAGAATAACCCTTCCTTCCTCTTGTGGTATTTCCTAATTCATCTCAACCACATTTCACTGCTTCCATTTCATGGAATGAAGTACACTACTTTTATGAGGACAAGAATTATGGATTCTATTGAAGCAAGTTAATATCATTCATGTTATGATCTTTAACAGGACAACTCCTTGATAATAGATTATTTTCAAAAGGGATGCAATTATTTATATAATATTTTACTGCATTGTTTTCTGCTGTACATGATACTAATTGATCATCTTAATACCATGCTGGTTCCTCCCTTCCTGGTTATAATCTTCTCTGTCTGTAATAAATGGGATTATGGGTATATTTTTTTTCTATTGAAATGTTCAACTTCTTCCACCATCCCTGCTCTTAAGGAGTACTGAGCCTCCCTCTTTTTATCATAAAAATGTGTAATAACAACAAAATGTTTTTCGCAGATGGAGGATAGGGGGTCTCATTACGAGCCAACCTGCCATGTTCATAAGGTTGTAACAAAATGACATTTCCAATATGGCCACCACACCAGGGTTATGATCCATTGGATAGCCAAATTATCCTTGGAACAGGAGGTCTCATCACGAGTTGGCCTGATCACTTTTGCTACATCCCAGCGAATGGCAATGTGATTATCTTGTTACCATGCCAGCACACTGATCTTTTGTTTAGAGAATTTTCGGCGAAATCACATGAATAATCATTTGTCGACGCATTTCGAACCAACCAGTGTGGTTCATCGTCAGGACAAGTTGAAGAACTGATCCAGCTTAGCTAGTTAAATAGTTTAGGCAGAGTCTCCAACGGTTAAATTTATAACAGCTAATTCTGACCTTATGACCCTATTCAAATAATTAATATTCTTACTAAATTTTTAATTCTTATTATTCCTAGAAATTAGTTAAAATAGGTAAAAATATATAAGTAAAGAACTCCTACTGGATATTAAATTATTTGATTATTTAACTAAATCTAATTGTTATTATATATATATATATATATATATATATATATATATATATATATATATATATATATATAACGTTCCAATCAGAATAAATTAAGATTATTGGTTCATAAATTATTTAATAATATTATTATCCACCATTTCAATCCTAAAATTAATCAATTATATAATAGTAATCAAATATATATATATATTATTATATATATATTATATAATATATATATAATTAAAATCATGAAAACACAAATATAATTTAATAATTTATTTTAATAATTATATATTATTCTAATTATAATACCCATGTAATTAGGTAGATATATTAATACATATAATGGTTCAAAATTTATTCATCGAGTTAGGTAATCTAGATAATCATTCCAAACACTGATCTTTTCTGTAGAACAATGTTGGAAATTTCCATTTATAAATTGAGGATCTTGGCTCATATGGGTTAAAAAGCAACCCTGCCAAGGCAATGGATGCCTGCTGGCAGCAGAGGCTTTGCTTATGGTATTGAAGTTATATCTTATTGTCAATTATTACTATAATACCATTTTTTTATTCTTTCTTTCTATCAGAGAAGTTATTTCCTTAATTTTTCCTGTTTTGAACCTTTACGCATGAGAAATTGTTTTCAGATCAATCGCATCATTTTCAGCAAGAATACCATCAGCAAAGCATCTTTTTGGCATATGCTATCCTTTTTCTTTTTTGAATAACTTATCATCAATCCAAAGCGTCCTATCTCTTATTCATAACTATCTTTACAGACTCTGCTCTCATGATAACCATAACTTTCGTTGTCCTGTCATTGATATGTGTACAATGTTTCATTTACTGTTGTATCATTCATTCCCTTGCCTTGCCGTTAGCATAACATTTTTCATAGGTTTTATGGCCATGGAATCCCTTTTCCAATTGGAGATGGGAATGTATGCATTATGGGATAGCATGCGATATGATTACTGTACTCTGCCATAACTTGTTGATTTGACAAAATATTAGTATTGCATGTATACAAAAGTTTTTCTGATTGAAATTTTTGTATGCATCTTATTTGTTGTTATTCAAAACTAACGCTCTGGATTCAAAACATTGTATGCAAAATAGTGATTTGTTTATAGGAGAACAACAAGTATGGGGAGCGGAAACTTTATTCGTAGCATGACCACACTATTGCAACTAACAGAAAAGGCTCGAACAACCCGCGAATGCGCAATTCTTCAAACATGATGTGCTTGCCTGGATTCCACCTTTTGCATCACTTTCAGCATCAGATCTGCCTACATCAGCTTCAACAAATGCCAGTCCATACATTTTATTCTACATTTTTTTCGGAGGTCTTGAGGTGAAATAACATAATTTTCTTATTTATTATGAATTTAGGAGAATTTCATGAAAATCCATTGAGCACTATTTATCATCATTCATTCCACATCTTTACCACTTCCCATTTTTCAGCGGCATATCATCTTTTAGTTTGGGGGAGTGTTGCTTTCATTCATTTCTTTCTACCATGTCATTAATATTCTTAATCATCCATTGATATTCTTATTCATTCTCAACACCTCCCTTATTCTATGTTTTTTTACACCAAGCATAGAATTCAACAAATGGTAGTGACCACCTCAACTTGTTTTCTAGCATTGCATGAGAGCATGTTAATTCTTCAGTTTGGGGGAGGCATTGCTACGCATGATGGATGTTTTCTATTTTCCTTCCTATTTAAGGCATGCAATTTCATTTTTTTATACAGTGCAGAAATTGATTTCCATATATTTTTTAAAACTATGAACTCAATTCTTGTGATTTCTAGAAAACACAGATGTATTATTAAAATATACAAACCCAAAAAATTTCAAGTTAAATTAGTTCGTAATATATCGAAAATCATGCACTCTCACCTACAACCATTTTTCTTATATCTCATAATCTGTGCATTAAAATGATCTGATTTTTGGATCATAGAAACATTAATATGGTAGAAATCGATTTGCAAAATTTCATCAAAATCTGGTATGTAGTTTTGAGAAAATGGTTAATGAAGTTTGCGGTTACTTATATCATATTTTGCTGCAACTTCATATACACATAACTTGAACGTCAATGTAAAAATTTGTTACGCCTTCATGAACATTGCTAAAATGGAATATTCATTATTTGAGGAAGAATTCATTTGTTCCATCCATTTCATGAGTTGGGATGAACAAATTTTTTATTGCTTGGTTAACACATGGGTTTTGTCTTTGGGTTGCATGAGGACATGCAATATATTTAGTATTTTGTTGCATGAGGACATGCAATATATTCAGTTTGGGGGTGTGTTAGGCCATTAATATGTCATTATTATTATCACTTTTGAACGCCTATTCCACCCATTTCTACTCTTCTTTATTATGTCATTTATCATGGTTTATCATATAATTCCGTCTTATAATGATTTATGCTCTTATGGACAAATACTATTTCTTCTCTATTTTTAATAAATTGATGATTATGCATGATTTTATCAATAATGGTTTATTAATAAATTGGTTGTAACATCACTCACCATTTTAGCCTCTAAAGATATTTTCCAGATTGAAGATTTGATCATTAAATGTGCCAACTCAGAAATTCGTTGGAATAAGAAGTGACAATTTTGGATTAAATGGATCGAGCAAATGGAGAATAATCTGGAAAATCCGAAACATGGGTTTTGTTTAGAACGGACCAACTTAGTTTTGTAATGAGCCGTTTTCCCGAATTCAACCCGTACTAAGAGAAATGGAAGGTTCTCTGAAGACATTTTTTCTTAGATTCGTTGTGTGGCCGTTTTCCAAATTATCCCAGTTGTAATACCAAATTCGACCTGTTCTTTTTGAATGATTGATGGAAGGATATTTCAAATCTGATCTTTCTTATCAATTTGTTGAGAACAATTCTATTTTGTAATAGAAATCATTTTGTAATCATTATGGTTGTAATTGCTTTCTGCTCTCTCTGTATTTAAATGAAAACAAAGATCAGAGAAGGGGATTCAGGAATTATGGATGATTGATTATTCATGATGGAATAGATTATGAGAGATTAAGTCAGGGATTATTAGAGATAGGATAGGATAGGATATGAGGAAAGGGGATTGTTGCATTACCATTGTAAGTCTCAAGGCTTTTACTGTTGTAATGATTTCACAGTTTGATGATTAATAAGTAAAAGGGTTGATGTTCGTTCGCCTTATCTGAAGTAGCCCAGCAGCATTAGATGGCGGCCAAGGGCCCAACCTCTAGTGGATTAAGCTGTTGCTTTGTATCATATCTTTATAATTTCTGTCGTGTGACGGTTTGGTTTCATTTCTATTTATTGTAGTCGCATTGCTTTACTGTTTTGTATTGCCAGACTTAATGAATTGATCTGTTTTATATATTGTACTTAAATTATGTTGTTTTTCATTTCCTTCTTAACAGAGATCACTGCTTTTCGCAAGCATATTGTTGTGTTGTTCATTTCATCTACAGAGCTTCGTTGTTCATTCCATTAATTTAACAGTTTTCTATTCATTATAGCTATATAGGTTTGGCTATTCATTTCTAATACTTAGTGTTGTTGTTCATTTACTTTCTGCAATTATTTAATCTTTCCTTTCAACATTTTTATAGTTAGCACAATTGTCTCATTTCGATTAAGTCGCAGTAGCATGATTGATTTAGTTCTTTGCAATTTCCAATTCGTTATTTAGTGTTTTGTGTGAGGTCAACAACTGTAAAGAACATTGGCTATTGTTGTCAAAGCTCTCAGATTTGGATCTTATTTATGCTTGATTTAATTTATATCAGTTAAACAAGGAATGAGTTATTGCTACTATATCCTTGACTGATAATTGTTGTAGTTTTCTGAGTGAATGATTTAAGTTTCAGAGTGTTAAGTTTCTTTTAATTGTGAGTAGATTTTATTTCAAGCATTCATTCACTTTTGCATTTAAAGCACTATACTGCAAAACATTACTCTTGAGTAAATAGCCGCCACAGACTGAGTACACTCTTAAAATAAAAAATCGTCCCTAGTTTGACAATTAATGTAAAGATAATTAGGAGTTAAAAAGACACCTTTTATCGCTCAACACTCGGTAGGGGTATTTTCTGCACAGCTTGCACCCTTGTTAGATCTATCTTCACTCCATCTCTAGAAATAATGTGCCCTAGCAGCTTGCCCTCTTCTAGAGCAAAAATAGACTTCTTAGGATTCAGGGAAAGCCAAAATTTCCTACATTTCTCAAAATTATTTTTAAGATGGTCCAAATGCTCCTCATCAGACTTAGAGAAAAAGTGATTTCATCCAAGTATATCACTACAAAATTATCTCCCATAAATACAATGTCCATTTTCCTCTGAAATGTTGCACCTGCATTCATCAACCCCAAAGGCATTCAAGCATACATAAAGGTCCCCCAAGGAGTTGCGAATGTAGTCTTTTTCTAATCTTCTTTATCAACAGCCACCTGGTTATACCCAAAGAACCCATCTAGCATGGACATTCTTAATGATCATATTACCTTCTACAACACATGATACATTTTAGGTAATGGATAATTACCTTTCAAGGAAGCCCTATTCAGATTTCTAAATTCCACACATAGCCTTATTTCTCCATTTTTCTTCCTTACAAGCACTAAATTGGCCACCCAGTCAGAGTACTTGAGTGGAACTATTACCTTGGCATCAAGCAAATTTTTGACTTCTTTTTCAATCAATGGTAAAAGCAGAGGGTTTATCTGCCTCAGTTTCTTCTTAAATGATTTAATCCCTTCTTTCAAGGGAATCTTGTGCTAAATAATATTTACATCATATGTTTTGAGAAACTCATAGGACCAAACAAAAACATCAATATAGTCCCTAAAAAGTTTAATATATCTCTTTTTATAATTAAGTGGAACTCCATTAAATAATTTGACTACCTTGGGCTCTTGCTGAGTTCCAATATTGTGATCTTGAACCTGCTCATCCTGTGGAATTTTATCTTAACTAACAGCTACATCATTGCAGTTAAAAAGTCTTTCAAGAGAGACAAGCCCCTTTGGCAGAATATTATCTTTCAATTGAATAATTTTTTTATTAACTATATAATTTTTCAAATAACTTACTTCTGCACCTTCTGTTGTTTCATCTTCATCTTGATCAATCTCTGTTCCCTGAAAATATTCAATCATAGTCAAGAATTCCTTAATTTGCTGATCATCCTCAAAACTCTACCAGTGCTTTGTATTATCCGAAACAGAAGGCCTATGCCTCATTTCAACTTCATATCTTAGCTTTGGATTTATGGGAGGCCTAAAAGTACTGGCAGCTACAGCTAAAGACTCTGCTAATATGTTTCCATCTCTTGGAATGAACTCTATGTTGAAAGCCTCAAAGAAGTTCTCAACTAGATCCTACACTTCATTTCTGTATGCCCTAAGCCTAGGGTGTTTTTTTTTTTACAATGGTTCTTTATTTGATTTATAATCAGCTCTGAATCTAGAAAAATAGAAATTAACTAGACTCCCATTTGTTTTGCTATTTGTAGAGTAATGATCAAGGATTCATATTCTACCACATTATTTGTTGCCTCAAACTCCAATTTAAAAGAAAAGGGGATCATATTACCTCCAGGTGTAATTAGAAGGAAACCAACACCTGTTCCTTCTTTAGGATATGATTCATCAAAGAAACACTTCCACACCCCTTTTGTTTGCATCTTTGTATTTACACTAGCTGAAGTAAGTTGCCTCTGGTTATCTTCAGCCAATTCTACATTGTCATGCAACATAAAGCAAGAAAAGTCATCTTTCTCTTAGCTATATACAGGGGAATTACTTGCTCTGTTTTTTGTGATTGTTTTTACAAATCTTGTTTCTCTGTACAATCTTATTTCTTCTCCACCAAAAATTTGTATGACAACATAAGTAAAATCTAGTTTGAAAACACCACCCAATTTAGCACCCCATGACCTATATAGCAACATTCCAAACCTAGCAGGGATATCTACGACCACTACATCCATTACCAAGCTTCTAGCTAGGATCTGGGCTAGTGACACCACCATATCTTTAATGACCCCTAGACACTTGACTTTATTTGAATCAAAAGAATAAAGGTCTCTGTAAAGTTTAGTAACTTGTAGGTTTAGTTGTTTAATTAATAATAATGACATAAGGTTATGTGAAGATCCTGAATCAAACATACAATTATGCAAGAGGAAATCATGAATCAATAAAGAAATGTAGATATGAGTTGTTGAAGAATCTACCCCCTCCACATGTGGACCAAAAACCACTACTGGTTTATCTTGTTGCAGATTCATAGTGTCATTTATATTCACATTTTGAGATAGATTGATAAACTCAACAATCTCGCTTTGATAAACTGGTGTTTTAACCAACTCTGTGAGTGAATACCCATGGTCTCTTTTCTCTCCCCATCTCTAGGTGAACAGGCGCTCCATCTCTTCCCATGTAGGAATAGAGTTATTACGAAGCCCTTTAAACCATTTCCTTGCTTCCCCATCCAAAGATTGCACAAAAAGTCTTAAAACACCATCCAAGTGTTCAACATTGAGGTTTTCTGCAAAATTACAAAACACTGCTATATGCTTCCCTGTTGTTTGTTCATCCTCCCCTAAGAAACGAGGAAGAATTTTCAAGTATTCCTGACACATTTGATTCAACTATTGTGGCAACTGAATAGGTGCATACTTATTCAACAAGAATGTAGGTGCTGCCATGTTTTCTCCTGAACTTATTGAACCTTGAGTACTAGCAGGTGTAGACTCTGTATGAGAAGTAAATGGAATTTGAGAAGGTGACAATGTAGTTATAGGTTCAGGTTGAATAACTATAGCAGATACTGAGAAAGAAACAGATTCTAAAGATTGATCTTGATAGTTGGGTTCTTGAAAGGAAGTGGATGTAAAAGGTGACTCTTGGTCAATAAAAGATGAATGCTTAGTTGAAAGATGTGTTGAACTGCTGCTAGGTGCAGACAGCGTAGGACTTGGTGTAAATGGAGTTTTAGGCCTTCCAACCCTCTTGGAAACTAGTCTCTTAGGGTTTGAAAGGGCTGGAACTTTTTGCTATGAGGTATCTGACCTCGTGTGAGGCCTCTTTGAAGCCAGAGTTATTGCTTTTTATTCAATACAACCAAATATTTTCTCCTCACTGAACAACCAGAGGAAAATATTAAAAACCCAGGGAAAAGTGTTCTTGACTTCTCTCCCCGGCAATAACACCAATTAATGTTGTCCCTTAAGAAACCAATTTCTTGGCTATGTAGAAATTGTGCTTAAGACATTAATGTTTATTATTCTTATCACTTATTTGTATGATATATCCTCAAATGAAGGACCTGAAAAACCTAGTTCTTAACCCTTAATACTTAGGTGATATGAAAGTCTCAGAATGCCATATGATGCTGGATATAAATGTTGAATGAAGAATGCTTTGAAAGGTTAGAGACAATATGTTGTTTCTCATAGAAACTATTACCTGTAACACGTTAAGAAGTCAGAGACAATATGTTGTTTTCACAGAAACTATTATCTGTAACTCAGAAAAAATGTAGAAGTAGGGGTTTTTAAGTATAGGAGCGATCTTTTAAGGAATTTTAACTTCATTCAAATAAGTAAACAAAGACCTACAACTTCATTACTATACTTAAAGAAAATAAGACATATGATGACACATAACAGAGAAGTTACAAAATCATACCCAACAATGTGTGGAAAACTTCTGATTCCTTCATTAATCAATAGTTTATCAAAAATACAGTAGCCTAGTCTCCGGGTTCTTCAAAATTCCAACCCTTTTTCTATAATTTTCCCTCTTTTTATACATCATGGGACAGTTGGTAATCACCAAAACTATCAAACTACTTAACTATCTCCTAACTGTCTAGGGTAAAAGTCATTACAGAATATTACATTGGAGGGTAAAAGACACCTCGTTCTTCTCAAGAAAACAAAATAACAAGAAGTAACAGAAATTAGAAAGTGATGGAAGCTCATTGTTCGAATCTATGGCTTGACTGCTGATGGATTTTCTCTGTAGATGTTCTGATACTAGATAGACTGTTTTAATGCACCAAACTGCATCTTTACAAAATCCTGTGCTTGGACTTGTGGTTATGGGCCCACGTATCTATCAGAAGTGTTTTGATTGGCGGAAACACAAAGAAACCCGACCAATCACCGTTCCTTTGAAGTTTCTGTCATCCACCTCTAATTTTAGTTCTTATGCTAAAACATCAGAATTGGTTGATTTACATGGAATATGGCAAACCTTCAGTTCCCATGAAACCGAAAGGAAACAAAACTCTAGTTCATAATCTTATCGTTGTTGGTCACTTTAATTGCTGATTAAAGTGTTACATAAATTGTCAACCTAGGGAAGTCTGGTTATTTCAAAGGTGATTGCATACTATATGTACTCAATCTTAAAAGAACTAAAAGTTGTAGTACAAACGAATCACACCTTGCTTTAATAATTGAAGCTCCAATTTGTGTTACATTAAATATACTTTATTGCAGATATCCATTAAGAGATACTTAAATTCATTCAAGGAACAATTCTGCAAAAGAAAACAATGGCTATGTTGTAACAAAGAATCAGGACCCTATCCCCAGAATGGGAACCTTCAGCGCCTGCCTCTGTTTATCTAGCTCGCCAATTCACTCTGTAAACTTAATCACTGGTGAGACACTCATGAAATAACTTTAACCAATGCGACAGTCGATTAAGAAAGGAACAGAGTTTCAGTGAAGGTAAAACAATATCTAGAAAACAGTACTTGTTAGCAAGGTATGAATAAAACACACACTCAACACACTGCAGAGAAATATAATGGGTGAATCTTGTGATGAAGGTGGGCCCTGTCCTTCTCACAAGATTCCCCACGAGACGAGAACTAGAAAAAGATGTTCAGAACGAGAGTTTTATTCGTCCATCAATATGTCATGTTATAGAAAGAAAAGATTCTAGTCCTGTCTCTTCAACTCGACCTTTTTCACAGTCTGTTCATCCCCCTTCTAATGTAGATGTCTCCTCTTTATAAAGAGGAGACATCTATTACAAAATATTTACATTGCAAAATTATGTTTAACCCATTATACAAAAATAGGGAAATTAATTTCCTGTCAACAAAATGTTGTTACAACAATACTGTCTTTAGATCATGGACGTTACATCCAATGTAACAGCTTCCTTAGTGATCGATCTGGTTCATCTGTTGTTGTCAAATTTGGAACGCAAATCTCAAATATTTCAGCTTCGAGATTTGCGTGGCGTTCTTGCTATTTCAACAACTGCAAAAATAGTCTTGCAAAATCCGGGCAGTTTCAGCGACGCGCACTACACATCAATCTTTAACTGTTTTAGCAACTAACAATTCAAAGCTTAACTATGAATATAGCATGATTATATGTTAATAATTAAATATATAGTGATGAGAAGAATCACTACATATCTTTGGAATAATCGAGTCAAAAAACTAACAAGGACTTTTAAATATGGGTTGAAAAGGGTGACATTATAACAAAACGTATAGTCAAAAAGAGAAAAAATGAGGTCCTAACAATCGCATCCACCTTTTCCACAAACCTTTGCCTTACCCACGAACCCAATAGGAAACAAAATTGTAGTTAAAAGACTTCTTGGGTCTGAAATTCATAATAAAACCTGTGCACTTTTTGACGCGATATCTGTCAGATCTTGTCCTTTCCTGATGAGCGGTTGTGCTTGATCCAGACTTCAACGGATTAAATTGCATTCCATAAATAGTCGCATCCATTTTCTGAATCAAACCTCGCCCTTGTTAACTGGGTGATTTTCGTTGGATTTGCTGAGGTTTTAACTCAATTTTATAACTTCTCGTGTCTGATTTTGGAGTAAACCTCACCCTTGTTAACCGCACGATTACCGTTAGATATGCTACCTATCAATCAGATGGCTCAGATATTCTCTCGAGTTTCTCACGTTCGCAAGCCATTAATAACATAAAACAAATTATTTCTTTCAAATTTCCACATTCTCCTTTATTTCTGTTATAACATTTATTTTATTTTATTTTTTATTTTTTTTTATCTTTGCGATAAAGCTGAAAATAAAATTAAAATAGCAATGGATGCTACAACAGTCCAGAAGGTTTATCAACTGCTCTTTCGCAGTAAGCACTACATTGACCCACTTACTTCTCTGAGTTCAATCATAGGGCTATATTGTAGGGTTCAGATAGGGATATTGCTTAGTCTAGGAGGTTGAATCCACCACCTAGGGGGTTTCACATTTATCTTTTCATAACAAGCGCCATAGGGGTCTATAGTCCATTATCTAAGTGGTTAACAACACTCCGACAAATACCACAGTGACTCATATTTCTCTATCCAGGTGGTTAACAACTATATAGCAACACTACAATAATTTAGTCATCCACTGACCAGATAGGCTTAGAAAACATAGCCTAGTGGCCTCAAAATAAAATTTCATAGAGATTAACACCCAATGTCATAGAGAAAAAGCTCAAGATCATAAAGAAAAATCTAAATAATTAGCTCTAATGTTTCCTAGTCAGCGATATCATGCTCCACATCTCCACACCATCCATAATCAGTCCTAAATTCCTTTTGTCCTCTAAGAGAATAGGAATTCCCACACACCAAAGCTAGGGAGAGAGAGAGAACCATTTTCACACAAAATCAGTGATCAATTCCAAGAATAGATACCTAAAAGAGAGAGTGTGATCCAACAAAAGGATAGATCATTGAAAAGCCAACTAGTGAATTTCTATTGTTGAATTGAGGCTTCTGTGATCCACAACAATTATAAGAAGAATTTCGGCGTAAATCACATGTAGAAAACCTTTTTCGACACATTTCGAACCAACTAGTGTGGTTCATCGTCAGGGCAAGTTGAGGAGTCAGATCAGGGCTGCATATTAAATAGGGAGAGCAGATCTTCACAACGGCTAGGTTGATTAGGTTGACCAACAACGGCTATATAAAAACGGCTAGATAATATATAATGTTA
>APFE030190785.1:146147-172077 GCA_000404065.3 Pinus taeda
TATATTATATATATAATATATATTAATATATTTATTATATATATATTATGTTGTAGAATAAACAGCTTAATAATAAAAATACAAAAAAACCATCTAATAGAACAAGCCAGGAAAAGATAAATAGAATGAGCAATAAATTTTAAAAAACAAGAAGGTTAAGAACATGACCATTAGTAAAACACTAAGCCAAAGGAGAAACCCTAGGAGGAAGGAAAAAGACAAGGCTCAAACGAGAAGGATCTGGGAAATTCAGGGGAAACTTCAAAAGCTCGAAAAGGTTAAAAAGGGTGGCGGGGGGGAGGAAGGCAAGACTAAGAAGAAAGGGCAGGGATCCAGCAGCTACTGATTTTCCAGCCGTCATCTCTATTGAAATTGTTAGGCCTTCTTTCAATTTCAATAGCTTCCCTAAATTTACGGTGATGAAACTACGCAACCTTGGCAATAACCAAAGGAATTAAATATATTAATAACCAAGAACAATTAAAATGGAATTACATTCGAATATATAATATATTATAATTATTTATTAGGAAGAAAATTAATTACTATAATTATATAATATTATTTTTTATTACCTTTTGAATAAAATAAAATGGAGTTACATTCGAAGATAATATATTATAATATTTATAATTATTTAAGAGGAGGAAAATTTAATTACTATAATTATAATATTATTTTCAACCTTTTGACTTTTTAACATTATATATTATCTAACTGTTTTTATATAGCCGTTGTTGGTCAACTTAGTCAACCTAGTCGTTGTGAAGATCTGCTCTCCCTATTTAATATGCATCCATGATCTGACTCCTCAACTTGTCCTGACAATGAACCACACTAGTTGGTTCGAAACATGTCGACAAAGGTTTTCTACATGTGATTTACACTGAAATTCTTCTTATAAATGAATTTCTAATTAGATAAATCCCAAGCAACCAACCATGTTTCTCTTCAATTGTGTGTATATATTGATAATTCCTTTGTATCCCCTGGTGCATCTGAAAGAGCATCGACTTGGTAGTTTTGTGCATTTCAAAGGGTGTAGCTTTGATAATTCTCTATAATCTAAAGGGATGTTACTCGGTTATCTCCTTGATTGGCAAGGAGAGAAGGGCGAATTGGCACAAATTTTACTTCCATCACTTCAATATGATCTTCATAAATGACTGTCAGGAAAAGTCGTTCTTCCCCAATCACATCACAATAAAATTTGTTAGGCACTGGCTTTTCTCAATGGAAAGTGGCTTCCATCATTCAATTCGATAGGAAAGTAGCTTCCCCTGGACTTAGGATCCATAAGGTATTCACCTTTTAGTTATTTTAATTAATTTTTTAAATAATAAATAACATTTTTTTAACCAGTGTATCAACTAACCATTTCTCTCCATGGTGGTATTCCAATCAGATTTAACATTACAAAAAGTAGGGGTAAAATAAGGGATGTTACAATTGTAATATCTAAATTGCATGGATATCTCCTTGACTCATGGAATAATTCTAGATAGTTATAACGCAATGTGCATGGTCACTTAGATGCTCTTTTAGGAAACCGGGTTCCTTATTATTCTCTTTACATTGCGTAGGGAAGCATCTATTTAATTGAGATTAGTTAGTCATTTTTTAATTTTAGTTATCTTTCTTAGAAACTAGGTAAATACCTAAAAATATAATAAAATAATTGTATAAGAAGTACATCTTTGAATTGATTTATCTTGACAATTTATAGAATAATTCTAAACCATTAATTAAAGCATCACTGAAACTGTTAAGCAAAGGAAAACATGCAAAACAATTGGGAAGAACTATAGCAATTAAGGCACAACAAAAGCAAATGAAATACAATAATTAGATTGCAAGGAATCTTTAGAAATAAAACTTTATTTAAAAAAAAATTATTCTATACTTTTTATTTTTAAATAACACGTATTATACATATAAGAACTAAAAAATTAACTAAGACATCAATTTGTATATATGGATCATAAATAGTTGTGAAAATGAATATCTCTTTTAGAAGAAAAGTTTACAATTATATTGAAATTCAAAAAACACACTATCATATTTTGCTATTCAAACTTTTGGAATCAAAATTCATAATTTTTGAATCAAAGTTGACATTTTCATAATTGAAATTGACATTTTCACAATCAAAATTCACACTTCCAAATTCTTTGGGAATCTAATTTTTCACACTTTCAAAATTCGATGCTAACAATTTGGGAGCATGATACTCACATTCTTACATTTGATATTCATACTTTTGTAGTCACTGTGTTGATTTTAGTTGATAAATTCAAATTTATTGAAATGGTTATTAAATCCAAAAGTGTTTTATAACTATTATTTAAATTAAATGTGATGCACCTTATCCATTTTTTTTTATTGATGCAGGATGTACTTCCATGGAATCAAATCCATAATTAGATATTTAGAATTAAAACATAAATTGCTCAAATTGAGAAAGGGTAGACTCCTTATTATAAGTATGAATTGTGGACATAATAAGCTCAAAAGAGGTTTAGTTAGGAATTTTGAAGCTAGCTTAACTATTTGAACATATAATATGGCAATAAAACTAATATAATCAATAATATTAAATCTTACACTGTTATGAAGTTTAAATATATAATTTGAAGTGTCAATAGAATCATCGACAAGAAGAAGATGAAATACAAATATTTTATTAATTTTAATTTCATTGACCAAAATTATTCCAACAATATTGTAAGAGACCTACCCTAAGGTCTACTAGCAGACCTACTTTCTTCTAAAATTAAATGTGATTAGAGGCGATAACTTACTTACTTACACGACTTTTAAACAAATACAATTTTATCATTTCATTCTAATCAACATAAATTAAGGTGAATATTTCATGCTGATAAAATTTACAAGAGTAGTTTATGGAGGAATACCTGTACCGGTGGCTGATGGAGATACCTTTGTCTTGCTGCTCCTGCTGAACGCTCCTCTTGACAGACCCAACTGGATTTACCTCCTAGCCAACTAGGTAATAATCGCTAGCCTAGAAAACCTCCACAAGTTCCCTAGCCCTCCGAGCCCAAGTCCAACTAGATGTAGTGTGTGTGTGTCCAGGATGAATGATCCAGACCAAAATAACAATACTTCCCTCCTCTCCACAGCCTAAGAAACCTCCACAGGTTTCCAAGGTCTCCAAAAACACAACAAGTCCGAACAATCACAAACAACACCACAATCTTAAGCAAGACCAACATCCCCCTTTCTCCCTTCCCCCTTCCCTTTTTATACCCTCCTTCCATTCTCCGTCTCAACCACCTCTCATTAATGTCATTAACTTCTCATCCATCCTTACAGTTGACTTCTCTTCTCCCAAGTAAAGCTGGGAGTACATTTGAAAATGTGACATGAATATAAAATTGGGAATTTAATGAGAAAGAACTATGTCTTCTCCCAAGTAAATCTGAAAAGTACATTTGGAAATGTGAGATGAATAATATATATATATATATATATATATATTGATAATTAAATGGAGAGGACTATGTCTTCTCCCAAGTAAATGTGAGGGTACATTGGGGAATGTGAGATGTAATTACATGGAGAGGACCATGTCTTCACCCTAGTAAATGTGATGGTACATTGGGGAATGTAAAATGAATATGTATATTGATAATGAGTTGGAGAGGACCATGTCCTCTCCCAAATAAATGTGAGGGTACATTGGGGAATGTGAAATGAATATATATATATTGATAATGAGTTGGAGAGGACCATGTCTTTTCTCAAGTAAATGTGAGGGTACATTGGGGAATGTGAGATGTGATTACATGGAGAGGACCATGTCTTCTTCCTTGTAAATGTAAGGGTACATTGAGAAATGTGAGATGAATACATATATTATTTGAAATAATGGAATGAGACCATATCCTACCCAATATTCAATTTGAGAAGGTAAATGGGGAATTTGAATAATGGAAATCATGAATTTTATATTAGACCAATATTTCTCAATATTTTCAAATAATGTAAACATTAACAAAATTTGCAGGATAAGATTTAAGTGGGGCATTACAAATACAAACCTAAAAAGAATAATGAATATAATCAAATTCAAGACAAATACTCCTCACCTCATAGTAAAACTAATTGCAAGACTAACCCATAATCACCTTACGATCATCCAATTTATAAAATCTATAATATAAAGAAAGTTAAATTATTAAACATAATTTCTTTTTTCATATCATATACTTAATAATATAATTGTTAACTATTATGAATTAATTATTCCTAAGACCTCTTTGCTTAAAAAAACATGTAATAACTTTGGTACTTTCATTTAATATTGAATTTGTTTATTTAATAGACTTTATTAATATCAAAAGCTTTTAAATGTTATCATCCTTAATTTTAAAGTGATCTTCAATCTATTTAAACATAGATAAAACAAGACTATATATAAACCAAAAAGCATGTTTAGTCTCATATAAATAACTCCCAAAGCCTCTGAAATTTGAGTCTAGAGAGAGACATGAATAAACAAATTTTACAACCGCAATAGTCTATTCATTTGCGGTGTTCTATCGTTATCGATGTTGAACAAGTCCATAGGGTGAGAGTAAAAGAAAAGGATCATGAGAGATTCATCAAGTGATTCCTTCATTCAGACCAGTGGCCTCCTACTCTATCACTCAATGTTTGTTTTATGATTTATTCAAGTTTTGAGTAACATGGTGAGGATTCTGATTTCTAGAAACATGTTTATGATTTTAATTTTGATTTATTCAAGTTTTGGATTCTAAAGCAATATTATTGTTTTCAAATTTGGAGTAACATGGTTATGTTTTTTTTCAAATTTGGATTTGCAACGTGGTTATGATTTTGGTTAGTTTGATTTATGTTTTGGAAAGTTTTTTCTCCTTTTGACTTTATAGGATATTATTTGTACCAAGTTTGTTCTAATATCATTAAAAAAATGGTTGCCACAAGCTTTGCTGTAGAATTACATTTTGTGGTTATTGTTTATTTTATTATGATAGGAATTTCATTCACCTTGTAATATTGTAATGGAGTAAATAATGATTGTAAAGTAGTAGTAGTGAATAAATGTAGAGTAATGGTAAGGAATAAATGTTAAGTAATAGTAATTAATAAGTGCAAAATTACTAGTAAGCAATGAATGCTAAACAATAACAATTACCTAATTAAATATGGGTTGTTTCTAATATAAAATTGGAAAATATAAATGGTTTATATTTTTTTTAATGTATATTTATTGACTATTAGGGTTGGAGGATACATTACTTAAGTTTTAACCCACTATTATGTTACTTAATTTTTTGTGGAATTAATATGCTACAGCTGAAGACTCTTATTCAGAGCACATAGACTTTGTAATGTACTATAACCATTTAGTGGTTGAATAATATATCAGGTGTGCTTTAAAGTGTGGGGTTTTCTTCGATAAGAGTTTTGTCTTAGAAATCATTATCTAATGGTTGTATGCTTTTGTGTTTTTTACTATACAACTAAATTCATATAATTTCTATACACTCTTCTATCCTTTAATTATAAAATTGTACATGAATTAAAGGAGAGAAAAACTAGTGTATATTCTTATAGTATAACATTATATTAAGTTGGGTATATATTATATTATTTGCATGACTATTCACACATGTTATATCTTGTGTCGGGAATAACAATGGGGTCATAGGGTGGTTTGAGAGCAACACCCCTGCAAAAAATTGGACAATTGTTTGCATCTACTTTTTGGTGGTCTTTGACACACAATTTTCACCTTTAGCATTCTTGTGGTGCATAGTGGTTTAGCCCATGGTTTTGTAGTTTTTGGTAAGGATATATGGTTGTATTCTAGTCTAGGGTAAATGGATTGGAGATTTACGGATGTTGTAGGATATATATTGTATTGTAATACTAAAAAAAAAACATATTGAAAAATTTGTCCTTTTTTCTAGTTTTGGTTTCGAGGATAAAATATCTATGTTAATGTGTGTGTTTTCCATTACATATTTTTCGTTCATTAAGAATATGTTTGCAATGATTAATTGTACATGCTTAAAACCTACATTTGATATCATAGTACTTTTGACTTCAAGGGGATGCTTTTGTGGCTCAGGGGTTTTGCTCGGGCCTATGGCAGAACTTGTTATAATAATATTTTCATGGAATTAATTATTGTGGTGAAAGGAAATGATGAGTAGCTCAAAGATAGAGATCAAGAGATTCAAAATAGAGAGTTTTGAGCTATGAAAGCTCAAAATGTAAAATTTGTTAGCAGACAAAGATTAGTGAATTGTTGTGAATTCGAGTACTCCACCAATAGGGATGTTGACAAAAGACTAAGGCAAGTTGGATCAAAAAGAAAGGAGAACAATATGGTTGTGTCTCTCAGATTTAGTGTTATCGAATGTTTCAAGAGAAGTCTAAATGAAGGAATTATAGAAGAAGTTAGGGTATTTGTCTTAATATAATTCCCTGATTATCAAATTGTTCATACAGACAAAGTTGTATAACCTAAGGATGAAGGATGAAGACTCAATGACAAAGCATCTAAACGCCTTCAATTAGTATGGTAATTCAACAATTATTTATTGATATTACAATTTTAGATGAAGATAAGTGTATCAATTTGTTGTGTTATTTCCCATATTCATGGGATAGTTTGGTTGTATCTATAATTGTAGAAATTCTCACTATAGATCAACAGATTATGCAATATACTAAAGAAAAATACAAGATCTACTTCTACAACAAACTTTGCAGAAGCTTAATTGAATATGAGCAAGATCAAATAGAACACATATAATTGAGAACGAGAAATCAATCACACATGAATATAGAATAATAACACGGGGAAAGCCTCAGCCTAAAACCCCAATCTCTATATTATCATACAAGTGGAAATATGTTCAGATTACAAAAAGAATCAGCTCACGAGCTATCCTGCTCTCTCTGCAATCCAACTTCTGCTCATAGACAATCAAAGGCTCTCATAACCTTCTCCTCTACCCTCCAAGCCTCCTATTTCCTTGTGCAGTTTTTCATGGGGTCCAGTGTTTACACTTGTGTGAATTCCCACCTCACACTGCTTACTTGGCTCAGAAATAACTGCACAAACCTGAAGGAGATAATTCCTTCTGCATGGATGAGTTTCCTATATAGGAAAAATCCTCCAACTGGTAGTACATTGTCCCTTTCTCTGATCTCAACTGGGTCTCTGATTGAACTGACATGCATGAGTTATTTATGAGAGAATATACAGTTACCTGAAGAGCAGCAGTTACATGCATGCAAGCATTAAATAATTGAACTCACAATTAATTCTACAAGCTGTTAGAACTAATCTAACTGGACTTAACTCAATTATCTAAGCTAACTAATTACAACTCAAACTACAACTCATCCTTATCTCTTTAACTAAGGGATAAATTTTTCAATCAATGGAGAAACTGTTGCATGTCCTCACATAGACTTCGTGTTTGATTTTCTACAACTAATTAACACAATATGAATCAATTAATTATTTTACAAATAGCTGCTAAGATCAAATTTGAATTTTACTTCTCAATTTTAGTTCAGGGACTAACTAAAATTGGAATCCATCCCAAAATTCTATGTATAGCAATGCTATTTTTAGCACTTCCATTTTTCATTCCTTAATGCTATGTCCAACACTGGTACCTGAACTGCTATTCATAACACTTCTATGTTTAGCATTTCTTGTTGCTATTTTCAACACTTCCTCTCAACAAGAAAGGAATTCAACTTGAACCCAATCTTGAACCTTTGGAATGTTCTGCATGCAACACTTCTTCCAAGTGTTGTTACTCCAGCAACTCTAGAAACAAAAAAACTCCCAACTGACCTCCCTGTTGGGCTAGAAACATCCTATGATGTTGAAGCTCCTTTTGCCGCTGACAAGTGCTCCCTCTCTGGCCTCTGAGCTGCTGCAACACTCCATGCATCTCACACAGTTGCACACCTATCTGTGTCATCATGCACTGGTGCAACACTCATGTGCCTCTCGCATTGTTGCAACCTACTAGCTCTGCACTGTCTTGGGATTCTGCACTGTAGCTCTCTCTATTGCTCCATCTGCATCTGTCTCTACCCACTCAGCTAGTCCTGCTACTCCTTGGCGGGGCTCTCATAGCAAGGTCTAATCAAAGAGGTTGGGTACCTCAATGATCCCGCCCCTATTCCAGCCTTCTTGGGACTGTCACTCCACATCGCCCCACCTCTGACCTGGAGGTATGGATGCATGTGATCCCTCTACCCAATTGGCTTGAAATTTCCCCCTACTGGAGGTCTCTGCATGAGTGGATGCCTCCACTTGGTCTCCTCTTGGCTTCTCTAGTTATGGTTGCTCCACAACCTCCTAAAGCTGCTTCACCAATTGTGGCTCCTCCACAATTGTCTGAGACTTCTTCTGGCACTGCATGTTGAGAGGTAATGTATTGTCCCTCTCAACCACCAAGTCTCCAACAATTGCCTTGCTCCTCAAGGCTTTGCATGCATCTTGAACCTTAAGAGCATACAGGTTCTTGACTCATGAACCAATCTGCTTCACCTGTCTAGTGGTGATGTGTCGAAGGAAAACCTTTCCCTTACTGAAGACTACATCATAGCCTTTGTCTTCCAGCATTGCAATCGACACCAAACTTTTCTTCAATCTTGGTACATACTTGACATCGGTCAAGGTAATGCGAGCTCCATGCTCCCTCTGAAAAACAACTGTGCATACACCTGAGACACTATACTTTTCATCATTACCCATCGCTATGAGTATCTAGAGATCTTTCTCCTCCAAGGTACTAAACAAACTGTTGTTGCCAGTCATGTGGAAAGAAGCTCCACTATCAAGAGACCAACCACATCCCACCATGGATGAAACCATGCATGCGAAGAGGGTGAAATCCAACTCAAACTGTGAGGCCAATGCCTCACCTTTAGATCCTTCCTTGGTTCCCATCTTGGATTTCTTTAGTGGACAATTTGTAGCAAAATGGCCCACCTCATGACAACAAAAGCATCGCACTTTTGATTTTTCAAAATTCTTCCCACCATGGGAAGAACTCGATTTGGGATGAGAATCCTTCTCCTTCCCTTTCTTTGCCTTACTCACTAAAGCGTAATTTTCTTCATCCTCCTTCGATGAAGAACCATCTCTGGTGCATCTTCTTATCTCCTCCTGCATCAGATCCGACCAAAGTCGTTCCCAATCTGGTAGTTTTTCTCTTCCATTTACCAAGTCTTGGTAGCTAGGTCAGCTCTTAGGAAGACCGAGGAGAGCTAGACTCACCATGTCATCATCGGCTATCATGATCCCTACACTTCCAAGCTCATCCCTATAGGTGGTGAACTTGTTCAGATATGTAGAGATCATGTTGCCCTTTTCACACTTGATTTTCCGAAGCTTGTCTTTCAGCACTAGATTCCTCTGATCGTTGCCATTCTGATATAGATATTTCAATGCTTTCCACATCGAAAATGGTGTCTCCTTCCCATGGTGCCTCAAGACTATGTGGTCTTGAACTCCCTCCAGAAGGATTCTCCTTACTCTAGCCACACATTTCTTCCATTATGCCAATTTAGTAGCATCAGCCGCTACGGACTTGGGGACTTCTTCATCAATGAAGTCCTTTAGACTATTATCCTCTAATACTTCTTCCATGCGATCCTTCCAGGCTATATAATTCGAGCTACCATCAAGGGCATACTCGAGTCTTAAACAGTTGAATGCCATTGGTGAAATTGAGATGTGATAAGAACTTGATTTCTATATTCAAGAACCTTAAACTTCAAACTTCTCCCTTCTTGTATATTATTCTTCGCTTTGATCACCTTTGCTCCAATTCCATGTAGAAATTATCACTGTAGATCAACAGATTATGCAATATACTAAAGCAAAATACAAGATCTATTTCTACACCAAACTTTACGGAAGCTTAATCGAATATGAGCAAGATCAAATAGAACACATATAACTAAGAACAAGAAATCAATCACACATGAACATAGAAGAATAACCTGGTGAAAGCCTCAACCTAAAACCCCAATCTCTGTATTATCATACAAGTGGAAATATGTTCATATTACAAAAAGAATCAACTCACAAGCTATCATGCTCTCTCTGCAATCGAACTTCTGCTCATAGACAGTCAAAGGCTCTCAAAACCTTCTCCTTTGCCCTCCAAGCCTCCTATTTCCTTGTGCAGCTTTTCTTGGGGTTGAGTGCTTCCACTTGTGTGAATTCCCACCTCACATTTCTCATTTGGCTCAGAAATAACTGCACAAACCTGAAGGAGATAATTCCTTCTGCATGGATGAGTTTCGTATATAGGAAAAATCCTCCAACTGATAGTACACTATCCCTTCCTCTGATATCAACGGGTTCCCTGACTGAATTGACATGCATGAGTTATTTATGAGAGAATATTTAGTTATCTGGAGAGCAAAAATTACATCCATGCAAGCATTAACTAACTGAACTCACAATTAATTCTACAAACTGTTAGAACTAATCTAATTAGACTTAACTCAGTTAACTAAGCTAACTAATTACAACTCAAATTACAACTCATCCTTATCTCTTTAACTGAGGGATAAATTCTTCAATCAATGGAGAAACTGTTGCATGTCCCCACATAGACTTCATGTTTTATTTTCTACAACTAATTAACTCAAGGTGAATTAATTAATTATTTTACAAACAGCTGCTAAGATCAAATTCGAATTTTACTTCTCAATTTTAGTTCAGGGACTAACTAAAATTGGAATCCATCTTGAAATTTTATTTATAGAAATGCTATTTTTAGCACTTCCATTTTTCATTCCTTGTTGCTATGTCCAACACTGGTACCCGAACTACTATTTATAGCAATGCTATTTTTAACATTTCTATTTTTAGCATTTCTTGTTGCTATTTTCAACAATAATGGCAGACCCTAGGGTTTGGCATGCCTTTAACCGAGGTTTTCACCATGGACAACATCTCCATTACATGATTTGCGATGAATATATCATAGGAAATGTGAAAAAAGAGGATGTTAGGCAAGAGCACACCAATGCAAGGTGTCGAAAAAATGACACTTGGGGTTTCCATTAGGCACGCATGCGTAACTTGATGGCATGACGGATGTGAGTGACCAAGAACCTAACTTGGCCTAATGATGGGTGAGAATTCCCAGGAACGAATCTTATCTCACCCGATAAGAGTGCTTAACTTGTAATAAGAGTGTTTAACTTGTTTGGCGAGATAAGATTCATAGATCTCCACCACCAATCTTAAATCCATCCAACAGTTGAAGACTGACATCGGTGTAGTCATCGAGCATGGCCTATGTTTCCCACCATTCTTGCTTAGAGATATATCAGTTTCTTTCTATTTACCTTCGTAAGTCAAGTCCACATCTTCTAGTTGGATACCTTGACATGGCACGACATTACTGCATGTGAAATTAATGGCTTCAAGAAACAAAATTGAGATTACAGGATGACGAAAGAAAATCCTTGCCAACGTAGAAAAGCAACATATCAGAGTTGATATTTAGAGGTCGACTTCACCCCTGGGCACTTTAGAGTGGGGTTCAAAGAACTAGCAGTAATTTTCTTGGATCTTGAGCAACATGATTCTTGTATCAAATTCCCAGCAGTCGATATGCTGATCCGACAGTGTTGTAGTGTACTTGCCAAGGTCATCCATCATGTCTATTATGTTTGGAAACTTCTGTCTCTTCCAGTCAAGCTCACGTATGTTGATTTTCAAAACCTTTACTAATCCTATGCACTCTTCCATTCAATGGTAGCAAATACTTGCGTAATGTGAAGACATGTACAAGAACCACAAAGCATTTCTTGCAGTTACTGTCTGCAACATTGTATTGTTAATACATAGTGCATCGAGACCACTAAGGATGCAACAAAGTACTTTTGAGGAAGGGAGAAGTAAATCTTCTGATATAGCATCTAAAAAGGCAGTAGTAAGGCCTATTGCGTGCAGTGTTGAAAAACAAGTCAGATGTTTATGGATTAGTTCACTCATAAGTGTCACCACTGAAGAGAAGATGTCACCACCGAATTTATGGGAATGACTGAATAATCTGCTCCTTGAATGATTCCCACCTTTCACCCTCATAAAGTTCCCCATTTGGTAGCATCTCCATAATTCTCAATTGGGACATTACCATTGCAGTATTGAATGCAACAACCTTGCAATCAGGAAGTATGCATTAATTGGTTGTATGGTGCCCATCACAATCATATTTATGAGAGAACCACTCACACAAATCAACAACATTATTTAAAATTTGAAGTAGACAATGGTGCTGGAAGCTAGAAAAATAACCAACGGCCCAATCCTTCTTCCATAATGTGCCAAGATAGCAGAAATATTATCATAGAATTACCAATAGCATTTTCCACACTTCAAGCCCTATGAACTGTGATATAAGATTTACAGATCTCCAACACCAATCTTGGATCCATTCGACAGTTGAAGACTCACATCGATGTAGTCATCGAGCATGGCCTATGTTGCCCACCATTCTTGCATAGAGATATAGTGGGTTCTTTTGATTTACCTTCATAAGTAAAATCCACATCTTCTAGTTGGATACCTTGACATGGAACGACATTACTGCATGTGAAATTAATGGCTTCGCGAAACAAAATTGAGATTAAAAGATCACGAAAGAAATCCCTACCAATGCAGAAAAGCAACATATCAAAGTTGGTATTTAGAGGTCGACTTCACCACTAGGAACTTTAGAGTGGGGTTCATAGAACTAAAGAGTACAACTTCACATGCAATGATATCAGTGTATGCTGCTAAAAAAATACCACTGCCTTCATGAGCAGAGCATAAGACCAAGTTTAAGTTCAGCATAGTGCAGGAAGCCCACTGTCTAGTGGAGGAATCCCAATTGGTGCAGGAACGTAAATGCAATGGTTCAGGCACGTCCCAAAGTATAATCAAACCATTTTTAATCCTGCAACATACAAACCTTAATTAAACTCTTATTAATGCTATTTTAATCCTGTTAAAACAGAGAAGTAACAAATACTCTTCAAAAATAATCATTTAGCCAATCGACAACATGAGAGAAATAGATAAAAATAAAACAAAACAGAGACTCAAAATCCCCCCATGCTGACCATATTGCATGTCCTCCTGTAAGGAAATCTAGTACTATTGCTTCCTCACAAAAAAAAAACAAAATTATAAACATTTATAGGTGTTCAAAATTATGTTCCTATAATTTTTCATGATCACATTTCCTGCGCTATACAAAGCTTGCTGTAAAACAGAGTGTTTGCTTGACTCTTTATTTGCTTAAATTGATTTCAAGAAAACCTAAAATGAAAGCTGCAATAAAAACTAAATTTCATGGATGGTGTAGTCATCGAGCGTGGCCATAAGTTACTTGCAATAAGAGTGCTTAACTTGTTTGGTGAGATAAGATTCATAGATCTCCACCACCAATATTGGATCCACCCGACAGTTGAAGATTGACATCAGTGTAGTCATTGATCGTGGCCTATGTTGCCCACCGTTCTTACATAGAGATATAGCGGGTTCTTTTGATTTACTTTCATAAGTCAAATCCACATCTTCTAGTTTGATACCTTGACATGGCATGACATTACTGCATGCAAAATTAATGGCTTCAAGAAACAAAATTGAGATTGATTTCGCTACTACTGTTGCATATTTGAAACATTATTTTTCCAACTCAAAAGTTGTTGGTGTTTTTGTTGTGGTGGTAGAATTGAGTGTTACGCCATAGAAGCCTATTTTTCTATTGTATAATTGATTGCTATGATTTCTACTGCCTAAGGACAGATTGTTGATGTCACTGAAGGGTTGTCTAAGATTCTTGTTGTACATTAGATTGTTGAGCTTGTTGAACTCCATATTATTCAGCAAGTTGTAGAAGAGGGTTGAGAATGTTGTATAAGATATTGTTGAGTTGATTGGAGACAAAATTGTTGAGCTGGATGCAAATAAAACTGTTGTGGTAGTTGTGGATGATTCTATTGA
The DNA here is from genome assembly GCA_000404065.3 of Pinus taeda. NCBI lineage: Eukaryota > Viridiplantae > Streptophyta > Pinopsida > Pinales > Pinaceae > Pinus > Pinus taeda. The sequence goes on from APFE030190785.1 coordinate 160,195, forward strand.
AAAGGAAAATTTTTGTTGTTGAAGAATTGATGGATGAATTCTAGACTCTTGTTGCATATTTTGTTTCACAATACCCTGTTGGTGTTTCAACTGATGGTTATAAAGAAGTTGATGCTGTTAGGATGGTGATTGTTGATGTTGTTGAATTACTTGTTGTTGTTTTTGTTGTTTTCTTGATTGTAACTACCTATGACTTCTTGCAATAAGAGTGCTTAACTTGTTTGGCGAGATAAGATTCGTAGATCTCCACCACCAATCTTGGATCCATCCGACAGTTGTAGACTGACATCGATGTAGTCATCGAGCATAGCATATGTTGCCTACCATTCTTGCATAGAGATATAGCTGGTTATTTCGATTTACCTTCATAAGTCAAATCCACATATTCTAGTTGGATACCTTGACATGGCATGACATTACTACATTCGAAATTAATGGCTTCAAGAAACAAAATTGAGATTACAAGATCACGAAAGAAAATCCATGCCAATGCAAAAAAGCAACATATCGGAGTTGGTATTTAGAGGTCGACTACACCCCTGGGCACTTTAGAGTGGGGTTGACAGAACTAACAATAATGTTTTTGGATCTTGAGGAACACGATTCTTGTATCAAATGCCCAGTAGTTGATATGCTGATCCAACAGTGTTGTAGCGTACTTGCCAAGGTCATCCATCATGTTTGGAAACTTCTGTCTCTTCCAGCCAAGCTTTCATAAGTGGATTTTCAAAACCTTCATGAATCCTGTGCACCCTTCCATTCAATGGTAGCAAATACTTGCGTAATGTAAAGACATGTACAATAACTGCAATGCATTTCTTTCAGTTACTGCCTGCAACCTTGTATTGTTAAGACATAGTACATCGAGACCACTAGGGATGCAGCAAAGTGCTTTTGAGGAAGGGAGAAGTAAATATTCTGATATAGCATCCAAGAAAGCAGTAGTAAGGCCTATTGTGTGCAGCATTGAAAAACAAGTCGGGTCTTTATGGATTAGTTCATTCATAAGTGTCACTGCCGAAGAGAAGATGTCACCACTGAATTTATGGGAATGACTAAGTAATTTTCTCCTTGAACAATTCCCACCTTTCACCCTCATAAATTTCTTCAATTGGTAGCATCTCCATAATGTTCGATTGGGACATTACCTTTGCAGTATTGAATGCAACAACGTTGCAATCAGGAAGTATGCATTAATTGGATGTGTGGCGCTCAACACAATCATATTTCTGAGAGAACCACTCACACAAACCAACAACATTATTTAACATTTGAAGTAGACAATGGTGCTGGAAGCTAGAAAAATAACCAACGCCCCAATCCTTCTTCCATAATGTATTGAGATAGCAGAAATATTATCATAGAATTACCAATAATATTTGCAACACTTCGAGCCCTATGAACTAGAGGGTTTGAGTACAGGTACAACTTCACATACAATGATATCAGTGTATGTTGCTAAGAAAATGCCATTACCTTCATGAGTAGAGCATAAGACCAGGTTTGAGTTCAACATAGTGCAAGAACCCCACTGTAACTAGTGCAGGAATCCCAATTGGTGCAGGAACGTAAATGAAATAGTGCATGCACGTCCCAAAGTATAATCAAACCAGTTTTAATCCTGCAACATACATACCTTAATTAAACTCTTATTAATGCTATTTCAATCCTGTTAAAATAGAGAAGTAACAAATACTCTTCGAAAATAATCATTTAGCCAATCGCCAACATGAGAGAAATAGATAAAAATAAGACAAAACGGAGACCCAACATCCCCCCATGCCAACCATCTTGCATGTCCTCATGCAAGGAAATCTAGTACTGTCGCTTCCTCACAAAAAAACAAAATTATAAACATTTATAGGCATTCAAAATGATGCTCTTGCAATTTTTCATGATCACATTTCATGCGCTAGAAAAAGCTTGCTCTAAAACAAAGTGTTTGCTGGACTCTTTATTTGCCTAAACTGATTTCACGAAAACCTAAAACGAAAGCTGCCATAAAAACTGAATTGCACGGATGGCGTTATTACTTGAATAAAATAGTTAACTTCTAAAATTTCCAAAAGAATATCTCGTAGGCATCCTTGATCAGAAGTTACACTTTAAAATCCTCATTGTAAATGTGAGTGACATGGTTTAAAAACATGGTGTTAAAAATAGACATAGTAATACTTTCCCACAATGACCATTTTACCATTATCCATGTATAGTTAAAGCTCTTCTTATCTGGGCACAGTGAATTACCTGCACTAAGGGTCCCTGCGTCCATAAAAATCAATACAAAAACATAGAACTCCAAGGTATAACAACATAACGATTTTAAATACATTCTCAAAGAGAATGATAGTGAGTTCTGGAAAGAAAAAACAACCAAATAAATTATAGTGTAGAGTTAAATTTAATACCACAAGCATGGACCTACTGCCAACATGCGTCCATAGCCTCGACAGGGGTACCATTAAACCTTATGAAATGCTTTTGTCCCACCTATTAGATATAGATTCAGAGTTGTTTAAGAGCATTCTATTTTTTCTATTTTTAGAAGTTAATTGAAGGCCAATGTCCTGGCTTGGTAACCAGCTATCGACAGTTCCATTCACGAGAACTAACAAGAATGAACAAGCCGGCTCGCAATGCGACTTCTTGTCTTCCAGTTTTTTACAATTGAAAGCCATTACCTTGGCTTAGTGACCAGTGTGGTAATTTCATTCTCCTTAGGACCCATGATCATAGTAGGTTGGCTCGCAATGAGACCTCCTATCCCTCAATTAATTCGTTTATGTTTTTTTTAGAAAAAAACTCTTATTATGATTAACCTCAGATGGGTTACTTAATAGGTGGGGAAGAAAATCTACTCTTTAAGAGTGCAAGATGACGTGAAAAGTTTTTAATTACTATTCTGTATTGGTTGGTCATGCTACCCTAAGAGCTTATTTAAAAAAACATCTGAGATAATAAATAAAAATATTCCTTGAGTTGGTCATGTCACGGTTCTTTATGAAAGCTTATTAGAGTTTTGTAGACATGGTCCACCATAGGAGGTTTTTCACCGGTCTCTTCAAAGAGGAACTTGAAAATATTTTCTGGCTGGTAGTTTGTTAGAATAGGAAAAAGTATTACAAGTAACTTATAACAATGCTTCACTAACATATTGATCAACAATCAAAGTCACATTAAAATATGAGGCATTCAATGTAAATTTCTTCTGACAAGTCTTACCATGAGAGTGCATGATAATAGAAATTTCAAAAGCTGTGCTTTTAGCGAATCATAAGTTCAAGAGTGTTGTTATGCATCTTTATTCATTATTCTCATATTATCCTACCCTATTTTTAAACAAAGAAATATCACCTTTAAGTGAAGGCATACTTCCAATGAATCCATGTGCATAACAAAATGTTGATTATACTCACACTTAGTTTTAAAGAATAGACTTCAAGACATACCATAGCATGAGAAACCAATTGCTTCAATTGACATGGTACCAAGAGTTTCTGAATGATGAGGAAATAAGATGGCTTTATGACTGCTCGAAACTAGGATTCAAGGGAATCCACATATTTATGATTTTCCTACTGATGCAAGTCTTCCACAGTTTCATAGTCACTTTCCTGGAGGCACAAAGAATCTGGTGAAAGACGAAAGATAAATCCCTCAAATTCAGGCTCAAATATTTGATTTTCAGATTGAAAAGAATGGTTGAGAGAGATTCTAGGGTTTCGAGTTTCAATAACATTTTCAGAACAAGTTCTAGTGAAATATTTCTCCTCTGGTGGTTTTTGAATGATAACTTGTTGGGGTGAACATTCTGTAGTAATGGGGGAAGTTTCCAAATTCATTCACTTTCCAAACATCGAAGATGTAGTATTCTATTCAAGATGGGAATCAACCGGAAGAATAGGAGGTTTAAACTGTTGTGCAACCTCATGGTATAGATTAGGGTTTATGATATGATTTGTGCAAGGGCTTTGGTCAATGCTTGGAGTAAGGTTTGGATTTGGATTGCGATTAGGGTTTGGACTAGGGTTAGGTCTAGGTTTTAAATTAGAACTTGGGTTAGGTCTAGGGTATGGATTAGGGTATCGACTAGGGTTAGGGTACGGACTACGGTTTGAATAAGAGCTAGGGTATGGATAAGGATAAGGAGTAAGGTAAGGATTGGGATAAAGGGTAGGGTATGGATTAAGGCTAGGGTAAGGTTGCACATGCGGCTGAGACCATGGGGGAGGATAAATTAATGGTGCATTGGAAAGAAATTGTGGTTGTTGTTGGTGCTCATATGATTGAATTTGCATAAGAGATTTCCCTAGAGATAAGGATCCAAACGATTCTTAAAGCCATGGAGATATCTGGCTCAAGGATGAGGGCCAAGGATAGGGCCACTACGACCATGCAGTAGGATATTTGATTGGAGGAGGATTAAAATTTTTCCATGAAACTGCAGGATTATAAACATGTTGATGAGTCTGCTCAAGAAAATAAGCATTATTCCAAGTATCAAATGGTGATGGGTCTTGGATTATACCTGGTAGTTGATTTGATTCCTTACTTGATTTCCTGAGTACCTACAGTAATCTTGGTAGTGATCGAAAACATTCTGTTGAATGATCCTCTTCACAAATTTTGCAAATTTTTAGGCTACTAAGTGGACACTTTCCAAGAAGGTTTTCCTTTCTATAGTTGGTGCAAAAGATAAGCGGCGGGTTTCCATCCTGATCCCACTCTTCCTGCAAATAATCCAATTTCGAAATCAAAGATTTAATAATATCATTTTTATGTTCAATCAAAATATTAAATTTTTCAATTCTTAATTCTTCATTGGATGAATTGTATGTCTCTATAGCAATATAAAAATTCCTCGTTAGATGATTCCTTAAAATACCATTTTCCTATTTTTAACAAGCCAACTGGTACATTCGTTGCAGCGAATCAATGAATAGTATGTGATTGTGCATTATATATAATATATATATAATATATATATATATATTATATATTATATATATATATATATAGGGTGGGGAGTTCTTTCAACATCAGAGAAAATGAGAAACCTTAAAGCAACGGTGCACGAGAGAAATAAATTCAAAGAACATAAAATTGCAAGAGAAACTAGGTGAAGGAAAAAAAACAAATGTGGCAGATCAGCAAGGTCAATCCCCTGAGCGCCTCCCCAGCAACAACGCCAAAATGTTGGGTGCAATATAGGGTTTATAAATGTACCAAAATTTAATTTGTCAATCCGGAAAGTTCGTGAAATTCGAGATGCAACACAGGAAATGCCAGAGAAAGCCCCTGACAACCTGCAAAACAAATGTTAATCTATCCTGCATATTAATCTCATCAATAAATGAAATCCTACACTAAAAGAGAATTCGAGAAAACACCAATCCAAACATTTAAAATCATGTGGGAAATAAGAGAAATCAATGTGAAAGGGAATTCAAAAAGGAAATCATAATTGGAAATCAAACAATGTCAACACAATATCGAGAGATTGTAAATGCTAGAAGGAATTCAAAAGCAATTCAAAATCATTATGCTTGCACTAATTCTACCTGTACTAATTCTGCCTATACTAATTTTGTGTAAAGTTAGCTTGAAAGCATCGGCAAGTAAATCTACTGCGTAAATAACTTGTGAAAGAAATTAAATTAATATGAATCTCACCTTCCTTGTCCTTGAAAATGAATCATTGAGAATTGTCCAAAAGTTAAAGGGCAACCACAATACCATTTAAACATTATCATAGTGCAATTTCTCTTTTATACATGTTGGCTTTGTGCCATAAGAATCATAGCTTTAGATAATATAAACTTATATGTGATTGTTGCTTAATGATGCACGAGTTAATGATTAAATGATTTCACCATTTAATAATTATTTAAATGCATAACGTGAAACCAATGAAAGCACAACCCCGTCGATTTTAGATCAAAGAAAATTATTCAAATTGCATACTAAAACCTATAGAGGCAGAGTGTTATAACATAAGTCAATCTTGTACATTCAAATGTTCTGGCAATCCTTATTTAATATAAAGAAAGATTTCTAATGCAAGAACAATTTCTAAAGCAGAAAACCAAATCAACCTTGTAGTCGAAAGGAAAACATAGTAGCAGATTTAATAAAACCAATTTGAAGAAGGAAATAGTTAAATCTTTCACACATAAAATAATAATATAAATGTTATTTAATCTAAAAGATGTAGGGCGGTGTCAAGCTGGTTTGGCGGCAAACCCAGCCAGCTCACACCCTCACTTAACCTGGTTCACATAGTAATCAAAATCATTAGATGTAATAAATAATTAGACAGAACATGGCTATCGAAGCTTAAATTAATTCTTGAAAACACAGTCTTTACATCATGCAGACAATGTTCAGCTCCAGCAAGACAAGAGGAGTGATCCACCAGTTATGAACTGTGTGAGGTTACATTGGGACAACTCCTCTTCCTTTCTGAGCTTTCCTCTTGTGCGCATTGTCCCTGGCTGGATCGATTTCCTTCCCTGCTGTCTAATTAATTAGCTATTTGACTAACTCCCACTCCAGGCAGTTTCTTAAACTCATATAGGCATCGATTTACAAATTGGGGCTTTTCAACAGCCAATTAGAATATAGGAGGGAAGATTATTAGTTTTAACAATCTGCCAAATTAAGAATTGGTTTTGTAACTAAATATTGAGAGAGGGAACGATTTTGGTGAATCGTTCATCTTTTCCGAGAGTGGCTGGTGTGATTTGGCTAATCAATCCCTTCTATGTGATTCAAATTGTCAGTCAGGTGATGTAGCCTCCTTTGTGGTGGTATTAACTTGTTTGGCGAGATAGGATTCATAGATCTCCACCACCAATCTTGGATCCATCCGACAGTTGAAGACTAACATCGGTGTAGTCATCGAGCATGGCCTATGTTGCCCACCATTCTTGCATAGAGATATATTGGGTTCTCTCGATTTACCTTCATAAGTCAAATCCACATCTTCTAGTTGGATACCTTGACATGTCACGATATTACTGTGTGCAAAATTAATGGCTTCAAGAAACAAAATTGAGATTACAAGATCACGAAAGAAAACCCCTGCTAACACAGAAAAGCAACATATCAGAGTTGGTATTTAGAGGTTGACTTCACCCCTGGGCACTTTAGAGTGGGGTTCATAGAACTAGCAATAATGTTTTTGGACCTTGAGGAACACGATTCTTGTATCAAATGCCCAGTAGTCAATATGCTAATCCGGCAGTGATGTAGCGTACTTACCAAGGTCATCCATCATGTTCATCATATTTGGAAATTTCTGACTCTTCCAACCAAGCCTGCATAAGTGGCTTTTCAAAACCTTCACGAATCTTGTGCACCCTTCCATTCAATGGTAGAAAATACTTGTGTAATGTAAAGACATGTACAAGAACTGCAAAGCATTTCTTTCAGTTACTGCCTGCAACCCTGTATTGTTAAGACATAGTGCATCAAGACCACTAGGGATGCAACAAAGTGCTTTTGAGGAAGGGAGAAGTAAATCTTCTGATAAGACATCCAAGAAGGCAGTAGATTGGTCAAACCCATTAACTATAATGTATTTTGAAGAGATATAATCGATCTTAGCTTTCAATTTGATGAGTTGGACTTAAGGAGGGCCTTATAAATAATAAAACAAGTTTGGAAACACTTTTAAATAAGAATTTGGGAGGATTCTAACAGTTCAAGCAATAATAATATGCAATCGTGGATTTTGAATAAATTCATAATCTTTTGACGAGGAAGGAGAATAGAGATTTTTGACAAACAAGCTAACACCTAAATGACAAAAACTCAATTGTGTTTAGATTCAAGTGTGCATGTATCTAAAACATCATAGCCTTGGTAACCACACATTTGAGATTTGCATATCCAACCTGAAAATAGATTTGTTTTCTAATCAAACTAATAAATAACCCCTTTTATAAAAAATAAGATCTATCCCCAATATGCCAACACTAAAAAAACTACATAAAATTTTCAAAATCAAATGAAAACGACTATTTCACCTACACAAGAAAAACATGTTACTTAGTGGTTTATTTATATAGAATGTCAATGGTCCATGGGCGTGGACATGTCTTTTGAGTCTCAACCTTTAAGTTGCAAGCTTCAATGTTCATGCTTTATGCTTAAGTGTGTACAATGTAGGATCACATGGTGTGCCTGAAAACAAAAACAAGTTTTTCTAATAAATTCAAAATTCCACTATGGATGAGTTTATGCTTATCTTAAAGTCTCATCTTAAAATATTAATACTGTGAGTGTTGCGTATTGTGATACTTATCTTGGGAGTCTCCACCAACTGAATCACTTCTTTTATTTTCAATAATTTTATTTGAAATTATCTATATATAATATATATATATATATATATATTATATATCTGTTGTGTGGGTGTAAATTTTTATGTCTCTCATCAAATTGATGATTTGAAAAATTAGGTAACAATAGTCAATGACATGCATATTTTAAAATGGTCAGCTTTTTATAGTTAAATAAGCAAAATATGGGTAAAGAGTATCAATGCAAAACATTGTACAAACTAAATTCACACACACTGTTCTTTTCCAAAACTTTATCTTACAATATTGAATTTGTATAATATGAGTGCCCCATAAATGAATTTTCAAGGCGCTGAACCCATTTTTACATTAAAAAATGCAATTTAAATAACAAAAAATTGCAATCTCACAAAAAATTATATCATTAAATTTGACTAAAAACTCAAACCTTAAAACATTTAAACGTTACCGTAAACATTCAATTATAAAATATTTAATGCTCTGTAAACTAGATTTCACAACATCAAATCTAAATAACTCTAAAATTGATAGTATTTGCATTGTTCAAAGTGCAATACCTATGAAGTATGCAACAATTTAAAACAAAATAACATACATGAGATGTAAGATCCACATGATCAAAGTGATTCAAAAGTATGTCATGAGTTAGAGTATGTTTTCTCAAAGTCGTAGTTTATCTATTATATGTTTTGAATTTTTTTAGCAATATTTCCTAATCAAATTTCCCTAAAATATGACAAAAATTTATTAATATCACAAATTTGAATTGTGAACTCTCTAGAAAATAAAAAAACTAGAAAAAATTTAAAATATTAAATTTATACATATAATGAAAGCCACATTTTAAATAACAAAAAAATCATAATTTCATTATTAAAAAAAAATAAAAATAAAAAACCCACCCCATTCAAAAAAAACTGCGAAACTATACTACAACGCCCTTCCAAAAAAACCCTTGCTATCGAGGCGTGACGTCATATCATGCCGTCGAGTTGTGATCCGAGCCGCCAGTCAATCGCAAGGAATAAGTGTGCGGGGTCGGACCTGTCTGGTGACCGCCGTTGCCACCGGCAAGCAGGAATAAATTATTAATAAGTCAAGGCAAATAGGCCATCATTCATACTAGCGTAGCACTTTGCAAACCAGAAATATTACAATGTTGAAAAGGAAATATTATAATTTAGGGTGAGTTATAAGGTTAAAGGTCATTTGAAAAAGTTAAAAATAAAATATTTTTATTTTTATATTTAAGTATTAATTTTAAAAAAATTATTTTTTTTAATCGGAAGGAGAATATTTAATTAAAACTTTTTAGAAAGTCATTTTAAGTATTTATATATAAAAGTATTTAATTTTTAAAGTTGAAGAGATAGAATATATATATTTTATAGATTTGAGTCAAATCACTATGTGGAGATGTGTTTTTTTGTCAAACAAACGAAGACTTTCATACACCAATTTGGTATTGGCTTAAGGGTGATTTTAATATAATTAGATATTTAGAATTAAAACATAAATTACTCAAATTGAAAAAAGATAAACTGCTTATTATAAGTATGAATTGTGAACACAAAAAGCTCAAAAGAAATTTAGTTAGGATTTTTGAGGCTAGCTTAATTGTTTGAACATATAATATGGTAATAAAACTAATATAATTAATAATATTAAATCTTACATCATTATCAAGTTTAAATATATAATTTGAAAAGTCACTAAAATTGACAAAAAAAAGATAAAATACAAATATTTTATTAATCTAAATTTTATTGATCAAAATAATTCCAACATTAAATCTAAAAAGAGAAATGAATATAATCAAATTCAAAACCAATACTCTAAACTCCATAGTGAAACTAATTACAAGACGAACCCATAGGGCGAACCCCTTAAAGAAGCAATATATGTCTCATATGTTGCATCGCAGCCTTGGCAAGATTTGATACCGATCGGGGCGCTTGAAAACCGACTGCCCCGACCGTCCCAACGTACACTCATGTGTGTTAAAAGCTTTTAAATGTTATCATCGTTAATTTTAAAGTGATCTTCAATCTATTTAAACATACATAAAGCATTCAATCTATTTAAACATACATACAGCAAGACTATATATAAACCATAAAATGTTCTTCATAATTGTAATTAAGCACAAAGGCATGTTTAATCTCATATAAATAACTCCTAACACCTCTGAAATTTGAGTCTCTAAGAGAGACATGAATAAACAAATTTTACAATCGCAATAGTCTCTTCATTTTTGCGGTGTTTTATCGTTGTCTAGGTTGAGAGTAAAAGAAAAGGATGTGTAAATATAAATGGTTTATATTTTTTTATGCATATTTATTGACTATTAGGGTTGGAGTAAACATTACTTAGGTTTTAATCCACTATTATGTTACTTAATTTTTTTGGAATTAATATGTTACAAATGAACACTCTTATTGAGAGCACATAGACTTTGTAATGTACTATAACCATTCAATGATTGAATAATATACGGGTGTGCTTTAAAGTGTGGGGTTTTCTTTGATAAGAGTTTTGTCTTAGAAATCATTATCTAATGGTTGTATGTTTTTGCGTTTTTTATTATACAACTAAATTCATATAATTTCTATACGCTCTTCTATCCTTTAATTATAAAACTGTACATGAATTAAAGGAGAGAAAAACTAATGTATATTCTTATAGTATAACATTATATTAAGTTGGGTATATATTGTATTCTTTGCATGACTATTCACACGCATTATATCTTGCATTGAGCATAACAATGGGATCATAGGGTGGTTTGAGAGCAACATGTTTAGTCAATTTAGTGTTATCTAAATTGCTAGTATTAATTGTCAACCCGGGGCTCGTAAACTGATGAAGTGAGGGTGTACTATATGTACTTAAGTAACTTTCTTAGAGTTTTTGTTGTTTAGGGGTGTTGCTTATGATTAACTTATCTTCCTAAAATGGAATGATGATTATAGACAAATGAGTGCAAGCGTGTGAAAGGTGATCTCTATATGAGTGAAAGTGTGTGTGATGGTGATTTCTAATTGCTTGCTGAATTTGTAAGAGAAAAGAACTTGAAAGAAATGAATAAATCAAAATGACTTGAAAGTAAATGACCACAATCCAATGGCATTAGTCTCTACCCATACTGCTGCAAATAAAAGAAATAAGAAAATCACTTCAAGGATTGTTGTTAGTGATGATCTCCTTCTAACTCCCTGCTTCTACCGCGTATTGCATAAAACACGATTAGAAGGTAGCTGAAGACAAATCCAAGAATTGATAAAAACTCTAATCTACTCTTATTTGACAAATTGTAACACTACTAAGCCTTTTCCAACATACTGCTTCCTACATATGTGATTATGTGTAACAAGTGGAAAAAGTGTTAGTATCACAAGCCAAGTCTACTCAAATACAAGCTGCAATTAATCAATGTTCTGTTTTCTTGAAAAATAAGTCATTCATGATAAAGAGAGCATAAATTAGTTAGCATCCAACTTGTAAAACTATACTAAAACTAGTCTAGAAAAATAGAGTAAAAAGGGCAGCACTATGA
>APFE030190785.1:188132-200324 GCA_000404065.3 Pinus taeda
GCTTGAAAGAAAGGAAAAACAAGTAAATGAAACTATACATGCTTAAGGAAATGAATAAGCAAATAAAGAGATATTGCACATAAAATACTTTACAGCGGCAGAAATGAGCAGGGGCCCTCTGTCCATTCAGCCACAAGAAAACTTAAAGATCTAGAAACTTCAAAACAGTGCTATGTCTATTCCTCCATTTGCAGAAAGTGTACAAAACAGAGTGCTAGGATAGCACTAAAAACACAGAGTTCACAACGCTCTTAAATTTAACACAGGTTCATAAATTACAACTGATAAAAGTCTAATGAGCGTACACAGACACAGCTATTTATAGAGATTTCTAAGATAGCCTACTCGTACAACTGATTAACTGAAAAACAACAAACTATCATGCGTATTTATGGTCCCTTGACACTTCATACGGCTGCGTGGATGAGTTTAGTGGTTCTGTCGTCATGGGTAATGAATCCCATGTTGGATCATGTCCCCTGCCACCTGTAGATTGTGGACAAATCACCGTTTAAGATAACGTGACCAAGCAGCTCACAATCACCGTTAAACAGCCTTGAGTTGACCGTGACTTGCCCAGCTTTGACCGTGGATAAAGATGACGTGGATGGCTGGAAAAATGGGACAGGAACCTCGAGCACGTTGAAACCTAAGTGCCCATGTGGCTCATCTGGCAAACCGACACGTTGAACATTGCGTTTAACAAAAAGGCTGCAGGATCTTCAGATAGCTGCAGGATCATCAGATAGCTGCGGGATTCCTGCAAGTAAGTCAAAATCTAAACAAATAGTCATCCATTAGCAAAACTTGCTTGACCATGCTTAATAACACCTAATGTAATGATCTGGGTGGTTTTATGGTGAAAATGAGGCAAAAGTGAAGGAAAGATAAGGAAAGACTAAGGAAAATGGTAGATAATAGTGAATGATGAGGTGTAGGTTAGAGGCTCTACACAACACCCCTGCAAAAAATTGGACAATTGTTTGCATCTATTTTTTGGTGGTCTTTGACACATAATTTTCACCTTTAGCATTCTTATGGTGCATAGTGGTTTAGCCCATGGTTTTGTAGTTTTGGGTAAGGATCTATGGTTATATTCAAGTCTAGGGTAAATGGATTGGAGATTTACGAATGTCTTAGGATATATATTGTATTGTAATACTATAAAAATAACATATTGAAAAATTTGTCATTTTTTCTAGTTTTGGTTTCGAGGATAAAATATCTATGTTAATGTGTGTGTTTTCCATTACATCTTTTTTGTTCATTAAGAATCTGTTTGCAACAATTAATTGTACATGTTTAAAACCTACATTTGATATCATAGTAGTTTTGACTTCAAGGGGATGCTTTTGTGGCTAAGGGGTTTTGCTCGGGCCTATGGAAGACCTTGTTATAATAAGATATCCATGGAATTAATTATTGTGGTGAAAGGAAATGATGAGTAGTTCAAAGATAGAGACTGAGAGATTCAAAATATAGAGTTTTGAGCTATGAAAGCTTGAAATGTAAAATTTGTTGGTGGGCAAAGATTAGTGGATTTTTGTGAATTCAAGTACTCAACCAATAGGGATGTTGACAAAAGACTGAGCCAAGTTGGATCAAAAGGAAAGGAGAACAATATGGTTGTGTCTCTCAGATTTAGTGTTATCGAATGTTTCAAGAGAAGCCACAATGAAAGAATTATGAAAGAAGTTAGGGTCTTTGCCTTAATATAAGTCCCTGATGAACAAATTGTTCATATAGACAAAAGTTGTATAACCTAAGCATGAAGGATGAAGACTCAGCGACAGAGCATCTAAACGCCTTCAATTAGTATGGTAATTCAACAATTATTTATTGATATTACAATTTTAGATGAGGATAAGTGTATCAATTTGTTGTGTTATTTCCTAGATTCGTGGGATAGTTTGGTTGTATCTATAATGTCAGGCCCTAGAGTTGGGCATGCCTTTAACCGAGGTGTTCACCATGGACAACATTTCCATTACATGATTTGCGATGAAGATATCATAAGAAATGTGAAAAAAGAGGATGTTAGGCAAGAGCACACCAATGTGTGTCGAAAAATCAACACTTGGGGTTTCCGTTAGGCACGCATGGGTACCTTGATGGCATGATGGATGTGAGTGACCAAGCACCTGACTTGGCCTAATGGTGGTTGGGAATGCCCAGGACGACACCATGAGGAGCAACATGGATGCCCCAGGACATGGACTAAAATGCCCCTATATGAGTGACTAAGAAGTGGATGAGGATGACCTAAGACGAGTTGGACCAAAGTGGGGGTGCCCTAGTGGAATGATGGTAGGCTGAGTCCCCAAGATGAGTGAGCTGAAATTTGGCATCACTTGAGTGGGCGAGCTGAAATTTGGCATCACTTGAATGAGCAAGCTGAAATTTGGCATTCGCCGAGATGACTTGGGAAAGATGGCTAATATCCCTGATGATGGGTGGAGTCAAAGTATAAATTTGATGAGCACTCTTACCCTTCAAGTAATTTTTTTATGATGGGTTTTCTTTTCAAATTTCCCTTCGCATGACGTTTGGATTTTTACTTTTACCCACCATTTAAATATCATGTAATATGTGTTTTTGTTAATTTTTTGTTGTGACTGTAAAAACATTTTTTTATTAATATAAGTTTTGTGTTTTGTGTTACTAAATTTTAAAACTCTAGTTTAACCATAAATAAACTTCAACCATGTAATATCATAGATGTATATGTTTTATATTACTTTGAAAAGATCAAACATATTCAACCATGTTCATTCTTAATGCCAAACTAGTGAATGATTTGGTGTACTTATGTATAGTCATTATTTAAGTAATTTCAAAGATTTTACAAACTATGCTAAATTATTCTTGAATTTTTTTCAAGTAGCTTGGTCAAACCCATTAACTATAATGTATCTTGAAGAGGTACAATCGATCTTAGCTTTCAATTTGAGGAGTTGGACTTAAGGAGGACCTTATAAATAGTAAAACAAGTTTGGAAACACTTTTAAGTAAGAATTTTGGAGGATTCTAACATTTCAAGCAATAATAATATGCAAGCATGGATTTTGAATAAATTCATAATCTTTTGACAAGAAAGAAGAATAAATCTTTACGACTAACAAACTAACATCTAAATGACACAAACTCAGTTGCATTTAGAGTCAAGTGTGAATGTATCTAAAGCATCATAGTCTCGGTAACCGCACATTTGAGATTTGCATATCCAACTAGAAAATAGATTTGTTTTCTAATCAAACTAATAAAAAGCCATGTTTTATAGAAAGTAAGATCTATCCCCAATATACCAACACTAAAACAACTACATAAAACTCTCAAAATCAAATGAAAACAACTATTTCACCTACATAGAGAAAACATGTCAGTTAGTGTTTTATTTATATAGAATGCCAATGGTCCATGGGTGTGGACATGTCTTGTGAGTCTTAACCTTTAAGCCTTTAAGTTCCAGGCTTCAATGTTCATGCCTTATGCTTAAGTGTGTACAAAGTAGGATCACAAGGTGTGATTGAAAACAAAAACAAGTTTTTTCTAATAAATTCAAAATTCTACTATGGATGAGTTTATGTTGAAGTCTCATCTTAAAATCTTAATATTGTGGGTTTTTCATAGTAGAATACTTATCTTGGAGTCTCAACCAACCGAATCACTTCTTTTATTTTCTATAATTTTATTTCAATATATATATGTATGTATGTATGTGGGTATACTTTTAAGTCTCCCATCAAATTGACGGTTTGAAAAATTAGGTAACAATAGTCAATGACATGCAAATTTTAAAATGGTCGGTTTTTTATAGTTAAATAAGCAAAACACGGGTAAAGAGTATCCATGCAAAACATTGTACAAACTAAATTCACAAACACAGTGCTATTCCAAAACTTTATCTTACAATGTTGAATTTGTATAATATGAGTGCCCCATAAATGATTTTTCAAGGAGTTGAATCCATTTTTACATTCTAAAATGCAATTTAAATAACAAAAAATTGCAATCTCACCATAAATTATATCATTAAAATTTGATTAAAAACGCAAAACATTCAATTATAAAATATTTAATGCTCTATAAACTGGATTTCATAACATCAAATCTAAATAACTCTAGAATCGATAGTATTTGCATTGTTCAAAGTGCAATATCTATGAAGTATGCAACAATTTAAAACACAATAACATATATGAGATGTAAGATCCACATGATCAAAGTGATTCAAAAGTATGTCATGACTTAGAATATGTTTTCTCAAAGTCATAGTTTATCTATTATATGTTTTGAATTTTTTTGACGAAATTTTCTGATCAAATTTCTCTAAAATATAACAAGGATTTATTGATATCACAAGTTTGAATTATAAGCTCTTTAGAAGATAAATGTACAAAAAAAAAATTAAAATATTAAATCTATAAATGTAATAAAAACACATTTTAAATAACAAAAAATCATAATTTCATTATTGAAAAAAAAAATTCCCCACATTCTAATAAAAAAAACTCAAAACTAAAACTACAACGCCCTTCCAAAAACACCCTTGCTATCGAGGCGTGACGTCATATCACACCGTCGAGTTGTGATCCGAGCCGCAGTCAATCGCAAGGAATAAGAGTACGGGGTCGGATCTTTCTTGATGGCCGCCGATGCCACAGCCAAACTTATTAAAAAATTATTAATAAGTCAAGGCGACTAGGCCATCATTCATACTAGCGTAGCACTTTGCAAACTAGAAATATTACAATGTTGAAAAGGAAATATTATAATATAGGGTGAGTTATAATGTGAAAGGTGATGTGAAAAAGTCAAAAAGTGAAAATATTCTTATATTTCAGATAATTAACAGTTTATTATCGAAAAGGAATACATGAGGGTATTAAAAAGGTGTATTAAGTATTAATTTCAAAAAAATGTCAAAAGATTTTATTATATATAAAGAAGGAGAATATTTAATTAAAAAACTTTTTAGAAAGTTATTTAAGTATTTGTAAAAAAATATTTAACTTTTTTAGTCGAAGGGGGTAGAATATGTATATTTTGTAGATTTTAGTTAAATCATTATGTGGAAGAGTGTCTTTTGTCACATAAATGAAGACTTTCATACACCAATTTGGTATCTGGTTTAAGGGTGACTTTAATATTGGGTTATTATTATTGTTATAAAATATATCTCCATCCTTGTGGAGTCTCAAAGAATTAAACATTTAGAATTAGTTCAATAAAAAAACTACAAGAGGAAATCACGATTTCAAGTAGAAATTTGACAATAAATTATAGGAGAAAGATGAAGAAATTTCTTAGCTAAAAAACCACACTTAAAAACCACTTACACATATAAGAAGTCAAAGGATACATAGTAGTATGTTCGAAAGTTCGAACAAGAGAAACAAGTGCTGAGAAGAAATTAGTAGAAAATGGCGAAGAAATTCTCACTTAAGTAACTTTAAACAGAGGTTGCTAACCCACACGGGTTGGATCCAATAGTGGAAAGCAAGGAAATTTTCACCATCAAGCAAACTTCAATTCCCATTAGGACCTATTCTAGAGTCATGGGGCAACTTGAGATAATGGTTGAATGTGTGGTTGCACCTAGAGAGATTATATTAAATGACCTTGTTACATGTGCACATATAAGTGGATCAAAACCGACTCACATGTCCTCCTTATTAAAAACCACGAGATGTAGAACAAACAATGACAAAGTGTTCTATTAAGGAATAAAGAGTCACTGATTCAGAACCTCGTGGGTGCCAAAAGACCAACCATATTTAGGAGTGGTATGGGCCAAGGAAAGTGTGATATTTGGGTGAACTGATGCCTTTGGTGCCCTTGGAACATGATTTCTTAACCAGTCGCGAATCTCATAAGTCACAGACAACAAATAAGCAAACAAACAAAAGAAGTCATAGGTTGCTTGAACAAATCAAAAGGTTAAGACACGAGACACAAGAAAATCAAACCTTAAAAATGAACTTAACAAGTCAAATACTAATAGAGAACTTGTGCACCTAAAGGTTCATAACCAAAGCGGCTTACTCATACAAATTAAGAAGCTAAAAGATGATAAGAAATCAGCAAATAACAAGTTAGAATTACTTGTATAAAAATCCAAATAGTAGAGAAAGGAATCAATATAGATCCAATCAACATCATAAATCTAAAAAATGAAAATCTGGTCCTGATGATGAACCACACTGGTTGGTTCAAAACGCGTCAGCGAAAAAAATTTGTTATGTGATTTCTACCGAAAGACTTCTCGTAATCCATTATGGATCATAGAAGCCTGAATTCAGAAAATGCAAATCTAGTTTAAGTAGGTATATCTTCAAACATTTAAGTATAAACAACATAGATTCTAAATATCTCTACCAATAAATTTTTAAGGATCTAAAAAGTGACACAAGTTTGCCAGGAAGTCATACTACCAAAAGTGAAACAAGAAAGCCCTACAAATATGGTAGGTAAAGTTCTTGTGGCAAGGATGTCTTATTGACATCCTAACCATATAAGTTGATCTTTAAGCTAATCAAAAGACCTATGTCGTTATGAATAAAAATAATTGACCTATATTCCAAAAAATATTAATACAAATAAATTGATTGTCAAAGGAGAAGTCATATTGGGAATCACAGGACAAGAGGTTCTTACCAATAACCCTATATACACACAATCACTCAAAAGATCAAATTAAGGCGGTCAAGTCCTTTTACAATTTGACAATTCTACTTGGCACTTAGAAGATCATACCATCTTCTATTGTCAAGTGTTACAATGACAAGAATGGAGAACCATGAGACTACATCATCATCCAAACAAGATATAAGATTTTTCAAAAATATGTTATTCATGTCTGTGAAAAAGTCATTTGGTTTGTGTAATTGTGTAATTGGTTTCACTGTAGCTTATTAGGTAATTTCCTCTTAACTATAATTGTTAATTCAACATATGATATGTATTGTTAGGTTAGTTCAACTTGTTGTCATCAATGTTGATGTCGTCAATGTTATTGGGTGTTTAGCAAGTTTTGTATTGGAAGTGCATTGTTTAAATCACTAGATTAAATTCACTAGTTTATATTAATGAATTTACAAAGGATGCCATCCCAATATGTGAGAAAGAATCCTTATATTTCCTCTTGAAAATATTTGAATGAAAAAGTATAACATATTTCTTTCTCAAAGTAGCTTTATATTATATATATATATATATATATATATATAATATATATTTATATATATTTATTTATATATATACTTTTACATTGGACTTTAGTTAAGAAAAGAGTGTGGAAGATTCCCTCCATATTATGTTTTCTAATGTTGGTTGGAGAAAATATTTATGGACTTAACATAAGGGATCCTTACTCTGCCAACATTAATTCATTAATGGTAGGGTTAAATGCCAACATTTTTGTAGCCACAATATCCTAATATGGACTTGATTGGATGCCATATTTTTTTGGAAAACCATCTCATTTTCCTTGTGCGGGAAATGATCAATAGGACTTGTTTGCATTACTCTTGTTGCAAGTATTGTTTTCATATTCATATATCCTTTAATCATTTTTTAATAATTCATTCTATGTGAAAATAAATCCAAATATCTAGTGTTCACAAATTCGAGTGTACAAAGGAATTTGTGATAACTTTAAGGAGTCTAATGAGAAATTCTAAATGATTGGTGTGTGGCTTTGTTTGTGTGAAATCCAAAAGAGATACAATTGGAAGACAGATGAAATATGTTAACTTTAAGCATGGATGATAGCATGATACAACAACTCAGAAAGTTGGTATAGGGCATGGTGCAAGAGGTCCAGTAAGAATTGATTTATGATGAAGTTTGTGTCTTCTACAGACCAATCTTTATTATCTTTTGGTATTATATTTTTTCAGAAGGATTATATTCATGTATTGTTTTATTTACTGTAATTTTTTGTAGGGAAGGAATAATGTGGCAGATATCTTAGCAATTTGGGGTAACTCAGGAAACCACGTAGCCATTGGCATGTTGTGATTTGAATTGGTTAATAGAGAATTCCTTTAGGAAGTAACTCACTTGGTACATAAGGATAAATACATGCATGCACCTTAGTTCCCCAATGGGGGTGTTACAAGGTCGTCGAACTAGTATCGTAATAGGTAAGGCTCTGGCATGTCATCTCTCGT
This sequence comes from Pinus taeda, assembly GCA_000404065.3. NCBI lineage: Eukaryota > Viridiplantae > Streptophyta > Pinopsida > Pinales > Pinaceae > Pinus > Pinus taeda. The sequence goes on from APFE030190785.1 coordinate 196,307, forward strand.
TGATAGCCATTTTCCGGTGGGCATCATAATTTGCATGTGGGGAATTTGTATGGGGTTGGGGGTGGTGGCCCTTGGAGAGAGATTTGGGATCTCCATATGGCTCTGCATGGGCTGTGTGTGGCACATCCTTGGCTCACACCACAGGAGCCACCAACCGAGGTCTCATCGCATTAAAGGATACATGCAACCGGTTAATTTTTTCGTTTGAATCATTTTTTTGGTTAACACAACCTCTCTCATTTGCACAAACATGGAGTACCTCTCCCATGGTTGATTGGTTATTGTAGGACCTTGTACTGACAACAAAGGAGTGTTCATTTATGACCTCATTCTCAGTCATTCTTTTGGGATGGAGAAATCTTGGAGTCTGCGGTACACTTGGCTACTGCTGAAGAATTTGTAGAAAACATGTTTTAATTATGGTGGTTGTGACCTTCTGTTGATAGCTATTTATATGAAATTATTCGTGGTTTCATGGTGGCAGAAATATGGTTATCATGTGATCGACATTATTTATTTGTCGAGGTTCTATTGTTGTTTATGGTCTCAACTTCAATTGGCCATAGTGGATGATAGGCTGGATAAACTGGGTATTTTCTCCATTCCTCAACCTCTCTTATTGGTTCAGAACTCTCCTGTCTTGCAACATTGGGTACCCATACTCCCTTTAACTTTTTACTGTGGGAAACTACGTTGGTTTCATAATTCTATTTTTCACTCTCTATTGTGTCCATGTTTTTTGTGTTATTTTTACATGATTCTAGGCTGGGTCCCGTATTTGAACTGGTTGTGACACTTCCTTCTACGATTTCCCAGAGTTTTGACCTAATGGGCATTTCATTCAATTTCCTAGTATTGGTATGTGGTGTATTATATCAAGGAAATTTTTTCGGTCTAGTTCTAATAGATTTATTGCCTTCTGCAACCGTCTGGTCTGTCAAAGCACACAAACCTTGTTGTATTTTGGTTTTCATGTTGTCTGGGTCTCAGTGAAGTTAATTTTTTCAGAGTCTTTGTCTATTAGAGAGAAGTCTGTCTTATGCAACTGCAATCAGTTCACATTCCTCAAAGTTGTCTACAAGCGACGGAGTAGCCTTGGTCGAGGGCTACTCTTCCTCTTGCCAGTTATCCTCAACTTGTTTGCTTCATCTCTACAAAGGTGTTTTTCTTCAGAGGTCAAATGTCTTTTACTCTTTCAGTCATTTCATATATCCCTCTTGTGTTTGATTAGTCCTTCTAGGGAGGTCAATAATCACTTATTCTCTTGGGGATTTGGAGTCTTGGTCTTGTGTTTTGTTGGCAGGTTACTTATGGAAATGGCACCACGACAATGACTTCCCTGTCACCGGGGAGGTGTTTTGAGGGAATATTCATCCAAACCTCGTTGGTTGTTTGGTTGGGAATCAATAACTAACTTTCTTTATGCGGTTCCACTAGAAGCTTGAAAGGATATTTTGCATTTGGAAGAAAGGGAGTTTGGGGATCAAATGTAGCATTTTGATTCTGAAGTTGGTGGCAGTTCTCTAAAATGGGTTTCCGATTCCAAGAAATTCAAGAAGAGAAGATTGCATTTTCTGCATTCCATCACCCTACATCAACAGATGGAAACATTGCTTAGTAGGGTAATACAGGAAAAACATGTATATAACGACAAGCTCTTTGTTGGACAAGAGGATAGCAAGGGCACTATGAGGGATATTAGATATGACCTCGATGATATAGTGGTATATTTAAATTGAGTGGAAAAGTTCATGGTTTCTGACTTAGGGACAAAATCAAATGATCATCAGGATGAGGATGAAGTTATTAGTGTTCCACCTCTAAACACTGTCCCACCTTTGAACACTACAGATGAAAACTCTCGTCCTTTCTCTCTAGTCATCATTTTGGACTAATATGTCAATTACGTCTAATTTTTTGCACACTATGTTTATGGTATATTTCCAGTTGTTGGTAGTTATCTCGTACTTTTGTACTTTTGTTCTATCACATTTGTTGTAGCCTTCAGGTTAATTTTTTGGGTATGGATATCATAGTTTTTTTGTTTTCAGATGTAACTCCAAAGATTTCTTACTTATATACCTTGCCTCAAAGATTGTCTCAATAGTCTTTTGATCAATCAATATGGACATAAAATTTTGTTAGGTTTGTATAATACTAGTGATTCCCCCATTACTATTGTCATTGTAGCCCTTATTGTTATTTTTGTGCCCCTATTGTCCCCATATTGTTATTATTGTGACCCATAGAAGCCCCCTATTGTTATTTTTGTGCCCTTATATTATTATTGTTAGGTCGGCTTGTGTTATATTGTGACCCATTATACTCCTATATATAGTTCAAAGGAGGTTTTGTCATTTGTATCATCCAAGAATTGTTTATTTGTGTAATGTAAAGGAGGTTGCCCCCTCGAAGAGGCTGATTTTGAAGTCGTTGATTTATCTTTTCTATCTTTTTGTGAATCAGTTTCATAACATTTGGCATCAAAGGCTTTGGATTCTAGGGTTTTGTTGCTCCAAACAGGTCATCATGGAATTTTCGCTATAACTTTTTTTTTTTTTGTGATGTTTCAGAAGCTAAAAAAAGACAATTTGAGCTGACATCGCTCTGAACCTCAGGTCCAAATTTTATATATTTCCTCGCTATGTTTTTGGAGATATGATCCAAGGAATTTAGGGTTTTTTTAGGGTTCCGAATTATATCTCAAACAGGTGACCTGGGCAAAATCGTCATAACTATTTTTCTTGATCATCAAAGTGAAAATTCGTAAGAAGTTATAAAAATAGGACGACCTATAGTTTTCTGTGTATCGGTTTCAAGTCCTAAGGTCGAAACAATGACACATGACACTTCTTACAATTTCGCTCTACTGAACTAGTCTATAATCAAGCCATTGTGTGAGGTTTGGCATAAGTCTTCCTTGGAGAATCCAATCTTGATCATACTTGTGGGGTTAGAAAGAGGACTCAGAGGGATACCATAGGAAGCAATTTCAGACCTTGGAGATCCGAAATTATAGAGATACATCAGATTCATTATCGAGCTCCTAGAAAAAAGGTGTATAGTTTTTTTTTAAATTTTTGCATAAGTTTGGTTTGAAAAATTAGTTTGAAGGAATTCAAAGGGCATAGTGAAGCATTATTATCATTAATTGATGCCCCGAAGAAAGAAAATGGAGACACCTAGTAAGCAACCTAAAATCTCTAGCATGACTCATGAAGAAGAGGAAGAAATGCAACATGATATATCAAAATTACAAGACCAAGTTCAACAAAATTCACTCTCACAAAAAGTAACAGAAGCTAAGATGGATGGTTTAAAGAAACACATAGAAGCTAAGATGTATGGCGTGGAAGCTAAGATGGATGGTTTAAAGAAAGGCGTAGAAGTTAATATGAATGACGTGGAAACTAAGATGAATTATGTGGAAGCTAAGATGGATGGCGTGGAAGCTAAGATGGATGGTTTAAAGAAAGGCATGGAAGCTAAGATGAAAGATTTGACAAAGTTTCTACAAGTAACGCTTACTAATGGAGAAAGGGTAGTAAAGGAAACTCATGATGAGAACAAAATAAATGTTAATCATGATTTCGTAGACTCTAACATTGGATCGAAGACCCACCATGTTCCAAAGATTGATATGAGGAAGTTTGATGGCAAGGATACCGTAACATGGGTACTACAGATGGAGCAATATTTAGATCTCCATAATGTGCAAAACACACAAAAGGTATGCATTGCAACTTTATATTTGGAACCAAATCAGTTTGTATGGTATCTATGGCTTTTCTCTCGTAAACAAATTCACTTGGACAATTTTTACGGATGAGATGATAGCACATTATGAGGATACAAAAATAAACACTTTTTTTAGCCAATTGATAAATCTCAAACAAAAGGGTTTAATGATGGAGCACATTGAGGACTTCCAAAAATTGAATATAAGGGTAAAAGATATTCTAGAAGAGCATAGGATGGATGTGTTCATAGGGACTTTAAAGAATAACATCCAACATGA
>APFE030190785.1:201741-212042 GCA_000404065.3 Pinus taeda
CCAAAGATTATTGTAAGTGACAGAGATCCCATTTTCACTGGAAATTTTTCGACATAATTATTTTCTTGTCTTGGTACTTAGTTAGCTCATAGCTCATCTTATCATCCTCAATCTGATGGGAAAAATGAGATAGTAAACAAATTTTTGGAAGGATATCTTCGTTGCTTTATATCTGATAAATAGACACAATGGGTCAAATGGTTGCCTCTGGCTGAATGGTGGTATAACACTTCCTTCCATACTACAACAAAAATGACCCCATTTGTGACACTTTATGGATATCATTCACCATCCATCACATCATATTTAAGAGAAAATTCTAAGGTTCAAGTAGTGGAAGATCACATCAAGCATCAAAAACAAGTTCTCCAACTCTTAAAGGATAACCTCACTTTGATGCAGAATAGAATGAAACAACAGGGAAATCAACATCGTAGCAAAAGAAGTTTTGATGTAGGTGATTGGGTATTCCTATGACTACAACCATTTAAACAAATGCCCCTTAAGAAAGAGAAGAAGGATGATAAATTATCACCAAAGTATTATGGTTCGTACAAGGTGTTGCAAAAGATAGGTACTATAGCATACAAATTGGAGCTTCCTGCAGCTTCCCGAGTGCACCCAGTTTTCCATGTTTCATGCTTAAATAAGGTTATAGGTGACAAGCTCCCAGTTCAAACAATATTTCCATAACTTGATGAGGAAGGAAAAATCATATTGGAACCTGAAGTACTCATAGAAACAAGAACTCGACAGCTACGAAATTGATCAATTTCAGAGTATCTCATCAAGTGGAAGAACTTACTGCTGAAGATTCCACATGGGAGGATGAGAATTTTATACAAAGCATCCACAACTACTCAAGCATTGAGGAAAACACTTTTTTGAAGGAGAGGGGCATGTTAGGTCCCTATAATACTAGTGATTCCCCCATTACTATTGTCACTGTAGCCCATTGTTATTGTTGTGGCCCTATTGTCCAGATGTTGTTATTATTTTACCCCATAGAAGCCCACTATTGTTAGTTTTTGGCCCTTGTATTATTATTGTTAGGTCGACTTAGGTTATATTGTGACCCCTTAGACTCCTATAGAAAGGAGGTTTTATCATTTGTATCATCCAAGAAGTGTTCATTTGTGGAATGTAAAGGAGGTTGCCTCCTCAAAGAGGTTGATTTCTAAGTCATTGATCTATCTTTTCTATCTTTTTGTGAGCCAGTTTCATAACAAATTTGATTTATAGAATATTTTTTATTATCAATAAAAATATATAGACGAAATTTGCAAAAAAAAGGTTTATTATAATTTGTTGTATTATTAAAAATGCGCCTTAATCTTGAATAATTATTAAAAAAATGATTTGAATTAATCTATATTTTGGAACAGGGAAAATTAACAAATCAATAATAAATTTGGTAAAATTATAAAATAAAATACAAAATTTAGTAAAATTATTAAAATAAAATATATAAATTATAAATAAAATGGGAGAAATTTGATAATAATAAATTATATATTTTTTAAATTTAATATATTATATATATATATATATATATATATATATATATATAATATTATATATATATATATATAAATGTATTATATATTTTTATAATTTAAAATTATTATTGATGATAATCTTTATATTTAAGTACTTTTACCATATGAGTGTTGTTGGGTGCAGTATAGGGTTTATAAATGTACCAAAATTTAATTTGTCAATCCGGAAAGTTCGTGAACTTCAAGACACAACACTTGAAATGCCAGAGAAAGCCCTTGACAACATGCAAAACAAATGCTAATCTATCATGCGTATTAATCTCATCAACAAATGAAATCCTGCACTAAAAGAGAATTCGAGAAAACACCAATCCAAACAATTAAAATCATGTGGGAAATAAAAGCAATTAATGTGAAAGGAAATTCATAAAGGAAATCATAACTGGAAATCAAACAATGTCGACACAATATCGAGAGACTATAAATGCTGGAAGGAATACAAAATTAATTCAAAATCATTATGTTTACACTAATTCTACCTATACTTATTCTGTGTAAAGTTAACTTGAAAGCATTGGCAAGTAAATCTACTGCATAAATAACTTGTGAAAGAAATTAAATTAATATGAATCTCACCTTCCTTGTCCTTGAAAATAAGTCATTGAGAATTGTCTAGAAGTTAAAGGGCAACTACAATACCAACTAAATAGTATCATAATGCAATTTCCCTCATGTTGGCTTTGTGTCATAAGAATCATAGGTTTAGATAATATAAACTTATATGTGATCGCTGCTTAATGATGCATGAGTTAATGATTAAATGATTTCACCATTTAATAATTATTTAATTGCATAACGTGAAACCAATCAAAGCACGATCCCGTTGATTTTAGACCAAAGCAAAGTATTCGAATTGCATATTAAAACCTGTAGAGGCAGAGTGTTATACCATAAGTTGATCTTTTACATTCAAACGTTATGGAAATTCTTATTCAATATAAAGAAAGATTTCTAATGCGAGAACAATTTCTGAAGCAAAAAACAAGATCAACCTTGTAGTCGAAAGGAAAACATTGCAACAGATTTAAGAATACCAATTTGAAGAAGGAAACAGTTAAATCTTTCACACAGAAAATAATAATATAGATGCTATTTAATCTAAAAGATGTAGAGTGGTTTCGAGTTGGTTTGGCAGCCTACTCAGCCAACTCGCACCCTCACTTAAACTGGTTCACATAGTAATCAGAATCATTAGATGCAATAAATAACTAAACGGAATATGGCTATCAAAGCTTCAATTAATTCTTGAAAACACAGCCTTTACATCAAGCAGACAATGCTTAACTCCAACAAGACAAGAGGAGAGATCCACCAGTTATGAATTGCGTGAGGCTACATTGGGACAACTCCTCTTCCCTTCTGCACCTTCCTCTTGTGTGCACTGTCTCTGGCTGGATTGATTTCCTTCCTTGCTATCTAATTAATTAACTAATTGAATGGCTCCTGCTCCAAGCAGTTTCTCAAACTTGTATAGGCATCGATTTACAAATTGGGGCTTTTCAACAACCAATTAAGATACAGGAAGGAATATTATTAGTTTTAACAATATGTCGAATTAAGAATTGGTTTTGTAACTAAATATTGAAAGAGGGAATGATTCTGGTGAATTGTTCCTCTTTTCCTGGAGTGGATGGTGCGATTTGGCTAATCAATCCCTTCTATGTGATTCAAACTGTCAGCCAAGTGATGTAGCCTCCTTTGCAGTGGTATTAGCTTGTTTGGCTAGATAGGCTTCATAGATCTCCACCACCAATCTTGGATCCATTTGATAGTTGAAGACTAACATCGGTGTAGTCATCGAGCATGGCCTATGTTGCCCACCGTTCTTGCATAGAGATATAGTAGGTTCTTTCGATTTACCTTCATAAGTCAAATCCACATCTTCTAGTTGGATACCTTGACATGGCACACCATTACTGCATGTGAAATTAATGGCTTCAAGAAACAAAATTGAGATTACAAGATCACAAAAGAAAAGCCATGCCAATGCAGAAAAGAGACATATCAGAGTTGGTATTTAGAGGTCGACTTCACCCCTGGGAAATTTAGAGTGGGGTTCACAGAACTAGCAGTAATGTTTTGGATCTTGAGGAACATGATTCTTGTTTCAAATTCCCAACAATCGATATGATGATCCAGTAGTGCTATGGCGTAGTTGCCAAGGTTTTCCATCATGTCCATCATGTTTGGAAACTTCTATCTCTTCTAGCCAAGCCTGTGTAAGTGGCTTTTCAAAACATTCACGAACCCTATGCACCCTTCCATTCAATGGTAGCAAATACTTGTGTAATGTAAAGACATGTACAAGAACCACAAAGCATTTCTTTTAGTTATTGCCTACAACCCTGTATTGTTAAGACATAGTGCATCAAGACCACTAGGGATGTAGCAAAATGATTTTGAGGAAGGGAGAAGTAAATATTATTATATAACATCCAAGAAGGTAGTAGTAAGGCCTACTGCATGCAACATTGTAAAAGAAGTCAGATCTTTATGGATTAGTTCACTCATAAGTGTCATCGCAAAAGAGAATATGTCACCACTGAATTTATGGGAATGACTGAATAATATGCTCCTTGAACGATTCCCACCTTTCACCCTCATAAAGTTACCTAGTTGGTAGCATATCCATAATGTTCGATTGGGATGTTACCTTTGTAGTATTGAATGCAACAACCTTGCAATCAGGAAGTATGCATTAATTGGATGTGTGGCATTCATCACAATCATCTTTCTAAGAGAACCACTCACACAAACCAGCACCACTATTTAACATTTGAAGTAGACAATGGTGCTGGAAGCTAGAAAAATAACCAACGACCCAATCCTTCTTCCATAATGTGCCGAGATAGAAGAAATATTATCATAGAATTACTAATAACATTTGCCACACTTCGAGCCCTATGAACTGGAGGGTTTGAGTACATGTGCAACATCACATATAATGATATCAGTGTATTCTTCTAACAAAATACCACTGCCTTCATGAGCAGAGCATAAAACCAAGTTTTAGTTCAACATAGTGCAGGAAGCCCACTGTAACTAGTGCAGGAATCCCAATTGGTACAAGAACATAAATGCAATGGTGCAGGCATGTCCCAACGTATAATCAAACCAGTTTTAATCCTACAACACACAAACCTTAATTAAACTCTTATTAATGTATTTTAATCCTGTTAAAATAGAGAAGTAACAAATACTCTTCGAAAATAATCATTTAGCCAATCAACAACATGAGAGAAATAGATAAAAATAAGACAAAATGGAACCCTACATCCCCCCATGCTGACCATTTTGCATGTCCTCATGCAAAGAAATATAGTACTATTGCTTCTTCGCAAAAAAACAAAATTATAAACATTTATAGGCATTCAAAATGATGTTCCTGCAATTTTTCGTGATCATGTTTCCTGCGTTAGATAAAGCTTGCTCTAAAAGAGAGTGTCTGCTGGCTCTTTATTTGCTTAAACTGATTTCAAGAAAACATAAAATGAAATATTCCATACAAACTAAATTGCACGGATGGTGTTATTACTTGAATAAAATAGCTAATTTCTAAAATTTCCAAAAGAATATCTCGCAGGCATCCTTGATTAGAAGTTACACTTTAAAATCCTCATTGTAAATGTGAGTACATGATTTAAAAGAATGGTGTTAAAAATAGACATAGTAATACTTTCCCACAATGACCATTTTACCATTATCCATGTATAGTTAAAGCTCTTCTTACCTGGGCACAGTGAATTACCTGCACTAAGGGTCCCCATGTCCATAAAAATCATTCCAAAAACATAGAACTCCAAGGTATAACAACATAAGGATTTTAAAGCCATTCTCAAAGAGATTGATAGTGAGTTCACATAAAGCAAAAACAACCAAGTAAATTATAGTGTAGAGTTAAATTTAATACCACAAGCATGGCCCTACTACCAGGAGGCGTCCATAGCCTCGACAAGGGTACCTTTTAACCTTATGAAATGCTTTTGTCCCACCTGTTAGATATAGATTCAGAGTCGTTTAAGAGCATTTTATTTTTTCTCTTTTTAGAAGTTAATTGAAGGCCGCTTTCTTGGCTTGGTAACCAACTATCGACAGTTCCATTCATGAGAACTAACAAGACTGAACAAGCCAGTTCACAATGAGAACTCTCGTCTTCTAGTTTTTTTCAACTAAAAGCCATTACACTGGCTTGGTGACCAGTGCGGTAATGTCATTCTCCTTAGGACCCATGATAATTGTAGGTTGGCTTGCAATGAGACCTCCTATCCCTCAATTAATTCATTTATGTTTTTTTTTAGAAAAAACCTCTTATTATGATTAACCTCAGATGGGTTACTTAATAGGCGGGGAAGTAAATCTACTCTTTAAGAGTGTAGGATGGCGTGAAAAGTTTTTAATTACTGTTCTGTAGTGGTTGGTCATGCTACCCTAAGAACTTATTTAAAAAAACATCTGAGATAATGACTAAAAACATTCCTTGAGTTGGTCATGTCAGGGTTCTTTATGAAAGCTTATTAGAGTTTTGTAGACATGGTCCACCATAAGAGGTTTTTCACTGGTCCCTTCAAAGAGGAACTTGAAAATATTTTCTGGATGATAGTTTGTTAGAATAGGAAAAAGTATTACATGTAACTTATAACAATACTTGACTGTCATATTGATCAGCAATCAAAGTCACTTTAAAATGTTAGGTATTCAGTGTAAATTTCTTCTGACAAGTCTTACCATGAGAGTGCATGATAATAGAAATTTCAAAAGTTGTGCTTTTAGGGAATCACAAGTTCAAGAGTGTTGTTATGCATCTTTATTCATTATTATCATATTATCGTACCCTATTTTTAAAGAAAAAAATATCACCTTTAAGTGAAGGCATACTTCCATTGAAGCCATGTGCGTAACAAAATGTGGATTATACTCACGCTTAGTTTTAAAGAATAGACTTCAAGACATACCAAAGCGTGAGAAACCAATTGCTTCAATTGACATGGTACCAAGAGTTTCTGAATGATGAGGAAATAAGATGGCTTGATGACTGCTTGAAACTAGGATTCAATGGAATCCACATATTTATGATCTTCCAACTAATGCAAGTCTTCCACAGTTTGATAGTCACTTTCGTGGAGGCACAAAGAATCTGGTGAAAGACAAAAGATAAATCCTTCAAATTTAGGCTCAAATATTTGATTTTCAGATTGACAAGAATGGTTGAGAGAGATTCTAGGGTTTCGAGTTTCAATAACATTTTCAGAACAAGTTCCAATGAAATATTTCTCCTCTGGTGGTCTTTAAATGATAACTTCCTGGGGTGATGTTATGCGGTAATGGGGGAAGTTTCCAAATTCATTCCCTTTCCAAACATGGAAGATGTAGTATTATGTTCAACATGGGAATCAATCTGAAGAATAGGTGGCTCAAACTGTTGCGCAACCTCATGGTTTAGATTAGGGTTTATAATATGGTTTGGGCGAGGGTTTTGGTCGTTTGGAGTAAGGTTTGGATTTGGATTGGGATTAGGGTTTAGACTAGAGTTAGGTCTAGTTTTTAAATTAGAACTAGGGTTAGGTCTAGGGTATGGATTAGGGTTAGGTATAGGGTCTGGATTAGGGTATGGACTAGGGTTAGGGTACGAATTAGGGTTTGAATGAGAGCTAGGGTATGGGTAAGGATAAGGAGTAAGGTAAGTATCGAGGTAAGGGGAAGGGTATGGATTAAGGCTAGGGTAAGGTTGCACATGCGGCTGAGACCATGGGGAGGATAAATTAATGGTGCATTGGAAAGAAATTGTGGCTGTTGTTGGTTCTCATATGATTGAATTTGCATGGGATATTGCCCTAGAGATAAAGATCCAAACGATTCTTGAGGCCAAGGAGATATCTAGCTCAAGGATGAGGGCCAAGGAGAGGGCCACTTGCAACCATGTAATAGGATATTCGATTGGAGGAGGATTTTAATTTTTCCATGAAACTGCAGGATTATAAACATGTTGATGAGTCTGCTCAGGAAAATAAGCATTAATCCAAGTATCAAATGGTGATGGGTCTTGGATTATACCTGGTAGTTGATTTGATTCCTTACTTGATTTCCTGAGTACCTACAGTAATATTGGTAGTGATGGGCAACGTTCTGTTGGATGATCCTCTTCACAAATTTTGCAAATTTTCAGGCTACTAAGTGGACACTTTCCAAGGAGGTGTTTCTTTCTACAGTTGGCACAAAAGATAAGCGGTGGGTTTTCATCTTGCTCTCACTCTTCCTGCAAATCATCCAATTTGGAAATAAAAGATTTAATAATATCATTTTTATGTTCAATCAAAATATTAAAAATTTCAATTGTTAATTCTTCATTGAATGAATTGTATGTCTTTGTAGCAGCATAAAAATTCCTCATTAGATGATTCCTATTTTTAACAAGCCAACTGGTACATTCGTTAGCACATGAATAGTGTATATATATTATATATATATATAGGGTGGGGAGTTATTTCAACATCAGAGAAAATGAGAAACCTTAAAGAAACAGTGTAGGAAAGAAATAAATTCAAAGAACATAAATTGCAAGAGAAACTAGGTGAAGGAAAAAAACAAATGCGGCAGATCATCAAGGTCAATCCCCTGAGTGCCTCCCCGGAAACGATGCCAAAAAGTTGGGTGCAGTATAGGGTTTATAAATGTACCAAAATTTAATTTGTCAATTTGGAAAGTTTGTGAATTTCGAGAAGTAGCACTGGAAATGCCAGAGAAAGCCCCTGACAACATGCAAAACAAATGCTAATTTATCCTGCGTATTAATCTCATCAATAAATGAAATCCTGCACTAAAAGAGAATTCGAGAAAACACCAATCCAAACAATTAAAATCATGTGGGAAATAAAAGAAATCAATGCGAAAGGAAATGATAACTGGAAATCAAACAATGTCGACATAATATCAAGAGACTGTAAATGCTAGAAGGAATTCAAAAACAATTCAAAATCATTCTAATTACACTAATTCTACTTGCACTAATTCTGCCTATACTAATTCTGTGTAAATTTAACTTGAAAGGATCGACAAGTAAATCTACTGCGTAAATAACTTGTGAAAGAAATTAAACTAATATGAATCTCACCTTCCTTGTCCCTTAAAATAAATCATTGAGAATTGTCTAGAAGTTAAAGGGAAACTACAATACCAATTAAACATTATCATAGTGCAATTTCCCTTTTATACATGTTGGCTTTGCGTCATAAGAATCACAAATTTATATAATACAAGATTATATGTGATCACTGCTTAATGATGCACGAGTTAATGATTAAATGATTTCACCATTTAATAATTATTTAAATGCATAACATGAAATCAATCAAAGCACAACCCCGTCGATTTAGACCAAAGCAAAGGATTCGAATTGCATATTAAAACCTATAGAGGCAGAGTGTTATAACATAAGTCGATCTTCTACATTTAAATTTTTTGGAAATCCTTATTCGATATAAATAAAAATTTCTAATGCGAGAACAATTTCTAAAGCAGAAAACCAGATCAACCTTGTAGTCGAAAGGAAAACATTGCAGCAGATTGAATAATACCAATTTGAAGAAGGAAACAGTTAAATCTTTCACACAGAAAATAATGATATATATGCTATTTAATCTAAAAGATGTAGAGCAGTGTTGAGCTGGTCTGACAATCAACCCAGCTAGCTCACACCCTCACTTAACCTGGTTCGCACAGTAATCATAATCATTAGATGCAATAAACAATTAAATAAAACATGGGTATCAAAGCTTAAATCAATTCTTGAAAAAACAGTCTTTACATCAAGCAGACAATGCTCAGCTCCAACAAGACAAGAGGAGTGATCCACCAGTTGTGAACTGCGTGAGGCTACATTGGGACAACTCCCCTTCTGCGCCTTCCTCTTGTGTACACTATCCCTAGCTGGATCAATTCCTTCACTGCTGTCTAATTAATTAACTAATAGACTGACTCCCTCTCTAGGAAGTTTCTCAAACTTATATAGGCATCAATTTACAAACTGGGGCTTTTCAACAACCAATTAGGATACAGGAGGGAAGATTATTAGTTTTAACAATCCGCCGAATTAAGAATTGGTTTTGTAACTAAATATTGAAAGAGGGAATGATTCTGGTGAATCGTTCCTCTTTTCCTAGAGTGGCTGGTGCGATTTGGCTAATCAATCCCTTCTATGTGATTAAAGCTATCAGCCAAGTGATGTAGCCTCCTTTGAGGTGGTATTAACTTGTTTGGTGAGATATGATTCGTAGATCTCCACCACCAATCTTGGATCCGTCCAACAGTTGAACATTGACATCAGTGTTGTTGGGTTGTGTTATATTCTTTCCACATAATTAACAGGGGGTTTGAAGGGCACTTGTAACCCCACTTTATGGAGTCCGGGGCAGTGCCCCAGAAAATTTTGGTTTTGGACCCTATGTTAGGTTGGGCGGACCCACCTATGGTTTTGTGCATGATTTTCACACACGTTTTTTGGACATGATGGTTTTTCAGTCCATGGTATTTCATGCGATGGTTTTCGGTCCATGGTATTGGACACGATAGTTTTCAATCTGTGGTATTGGATGGTTCAGCATGTATAAATATGTATTGTAACATTGGAAGGAACATAATGAAAAATCAAGCTGCTAGTCCCGGTTTTGGGATCTAGGGGAAAATCTCTGTGTATATGTGTTTTATGTGTTATGATCTCACATTGTTTATTTTCTGTGTTTTAGAATT
>APFE030190785.1:216680-272044 GCA_000404065.3 Pinus taeda
TCTCTTGTGGCCCCCTATGGAAAGAAAACAACAAGTGGGAGAATGTTGGGTTGTGTTATATTCTTTCCATGTAGTTAAAAGGGGGTTTGAAGGGCACCCGTAACCCCACTTTATAGGGTCCGGGGCAGCGCCTCGAAAAATTTTGGTTTTGGACCCTATGTTAGGTTGGGCGAACCCACCTATGGTTTTGTGCATGATTTTCGCACATGTTTTTTGGACGCGATGGTTTTTTGGTCCATGGTATTGCACGCGATGGTTTTTGGTCCATGGTATTGGACACGATGGTTTTCGGTCCATGGTATTGGATGCTTTGGCATGTATAAATATGTATTGTAACATTGAAAGGAACATAATGAAAAATCAAGCTAGTAATCCCGGTTTTGGGATCTAGGGGAAAATATCTGTGTATATGTGTTTTATGTGTTATTATCTTGCATTGTTTAGAATTCATATGCAGGTAATTTTTGTATGGGGTTAAAACCTACAGGTGTAGTCATCGAGCATGGCCTATGTTGCCCACCATTCTTGCATAGAGATATAACGGGTTCTTTCGATTTACCTTCATAACTCAAATCCAAATCTTCTAGTTGGATACCTTGACATGTCATGACTTTATTGCATGCGAAATTAATCACTTCAAGAAACAAAATTGAGATTACAAGATCACGAAAGAAAAGCCCTGCCAACACAGAAAAGCAACATATCAGAGTTGGTATTTAGAGGTTGACTTCACCCCTGGGCACTTTAGAGTGGGGTTCATAGAAATAGCAGTAATATTTTTGGATATTGAGGAACGCGATTCTTGTATCAAATTACCAGTAGTCGATATGCTGATCCAGTAGTGTTGTAGCATACTTGCCAAGGTCGTCCATCATGTCCATCATGTTTAGAAACTTCTGTATCTTCCAGCCAAGCCTATGTAAGTGGCTTTTGAAAACCTTTACGAATCCTATGCACCTTTCCATTCAATGGTAGCAAATACTTGCGTAATGTAAAGACATGTACAAGAACCACAACACATTTCTTTCAATCACTACTTGCAACCTTGTATTGTTAAAACATAGTGCATCTACACCACTAGGGATGTAGCAAAGTGATTTTAAGGAAGAGAGAAGTAAATCTTCTGATATAGCATCCAAGAAGGCAGTAGTAGGGCCTGCTACGTGTAGCATTGAAAAACAAGTCAGATCTTTATGGATTAGTTCACTCATAAGTGTCACCGCCAAAGAGAAGATGTCACCACCAAATTTATGGGAATGACTAAATAATATGCTCCTTGAACGATTCCCACCTTTCACCCTCATAAAGTTCCCCAATTGGTAGCATCTCCATAGTGTTCGATTAGGACATTACCTTTGCAGTATTGAATGCAACAACCTTGCAATCAGGAAGTATGCATTAATTGGATGTGTGGCACTCATCACAATCATCTTTCTGAGAAAACCACTCACACAAACCAACAACACTATTTAATATTTGAAGTAGACAATGGTGCTAGAAGCTAGACAAATAACCAACAGCCCAATCCTTCTTCCATAATATGCCGAGATAGCAGAAATATTATCATAGAATTACCAATAACATTTGCCACACTTTGATCCCTATGAACTGGAGGGTTTGAGTACGGGTACAACTTCACATACAATGATATCAGTGTATGTTGCTAACAGAATACCACTGCCTTCATGAGTAGAGCATAAGACCAGGTTTGAGTTCAACATAGTGCAGGAAGCCCACCGTAACTAGTGCAGGAACGTAAATGCAATAGTGCAGGCATGTCCCAAAGTATAATCAAACCAGTTTTAATCCTGCAACATTTAATCTTGCAACATATAAACCTTAATTAAACTCTTATTAATACTATTTTAATCCTGTTAAAATAAAGAAGTAACAAATACTCTTCGAAAATAATCATTTGGCCAATCAACAACATGAGAAAAATAGATAAAAATAAGACAAAACGAAAACCCAACAAGTATGACAGGACTTGCTTATCCATGATATTCTCTTTTATTTATGGTTGTCCTAATTGCACATTACTTTTTGCTTATCTATGATATTCTCTTTTGGGCTTTGATTCATGCATTTGTTAGAATTCTTTTGGGCTTTGATTCATGCATTTGTTAGAATTTCCAACAAGTATGACAGGACTTGCTTATCCATGATATTCTCTTTTATTTATGGTTGTCCTAATTGCACGTTACTTTTTGCTTATCTATGATATTCTCTTTTGGGCTTTGATTCATGCATTTGTTAGAATTCTTTTGGGCTTTGATTCATGCATTTGTTAGAATTTCCAACAAGTATGACAGGACTTGCTTATCCATGATATTCTCTTTTATTTATGGTTGTCCTAATTGCACGTTACTTTTTGCTTATCTATGATATTCTCTTTTGGGCTTTGATTCATGCATTTGTTAGAATTCTTTTGGGCTTTGATTCATGCATTTGTTAGAATTCTTTTGGGCTTTGATTTATGCATTTGTTAGAATTTCCAACAAGTATGACAGGACTTGCTTATCCATGATATTCTCTTTTATTTATGGTTGTCCTAATTGCACGTTACTTTTTGCTTATCTATGATATTCTCTTTTGGGCTTTGATTCATGCATTTGTTAGAATTCTTTTGGGCTTTGATTCATGCATTTGTTAGAATTCTTTTGGGCTTTGATTTATGCATTTGTTAAAATTTCCAACAAGTATGACAGGACTTGCTTATCCATGATATTCTCTTTTATTTATGGTTGTCCTAATTGCATGTTACTTTTTGCTTATCTATGATATTCTCTTTTGGGCTTTGATTCATGCATTTGTTAGAATTCTTTTAGGCTTTGATTCATGCCTTTGTTAGAATTTCCAACAAATATGACAGGATTTGCTTATCCATGATATTCTCTTTTATTTATGGTTGTCCTAATTGCACGTTACTTTTTGCTTATCTATGATATTCTCTTTTGGACTTTGATTCATACATTTGTTAGAATTCTTTTGGGCTTTGATTCATGCATTTGTTAGAATTTCTTTTTCATTTATAGTGAACATATTCTCTTTTGGGCTTTGATTCATGCATTTGTTAGAATTTATTTTTCATTTATAGTGTGAATTTACCCTTAATTAGTAATGTGAACCAACAACTTTAATTTTGAAATATAATCCATTCATTATAATATAGATTCTTTAATAAATAATTGAATTTTACCTTTTTTAATTTTTTTCATTTGGTATCTTACTTTAAGGTGTAAGTGTCTATTCAAATTCGGAATATTATTTTAAAAATATAGTTCGACACGATAATTTCATTTATCGTGTGTTTATATAACATGTTTCATAATACCTTAAAAATTTTTAATGAAAATTATTTCATATGGAATTAAAGTACATTATGTAAATGATTTCATATGGAATTAAAGTACCTTATGTAGTTTGTAATATAAACATGGATTCTTTTGTTGTTGTAATTTTATTAAGCTTTTTTTTGAATGAATATGTATGCTCGCGGAATATAGGAAAAGTAATATAATTATAAAAATAAGAATGGAAATTGTAAAGTTAAATAATTTGTGTATATATGTATATGTATATGTATGAAAAAATTATTTTGTATATGGAATTATAAAAATGATGTTGGATAAAAAAAATTAATAGTAAGGGTGGCAAGTGAGGGGATCGTTTTTTATCTTGAAGAAAATTAAGAAGTAAAATTTGAACGGGGCTTGTATCGAGTCACTAATAATGAGGTTGAGGTACTTGCACTACCAAGGGTTAAAATTTATTGATCCAAGATGTATTATTGAGCTAATTGTAATTCAGAATTTAGAACTAATTATTAAACTTATGTGTTGCTAAAGTTCATTTGATGGAAATTTATCAAGGCCCATTATGTGAATCGGACTTGAGGTTAGCTTCTTTACATTGCTAGAGTTCCTTCATGATCCAAGAGAAAGGAATCAACATGCCGCTATAAGGAAAATGCAACTTCCCACTTGGAATGTAGAGACATTGAAGGCAAAAGGAGAGGTTTGCATTGTTGCAACCCCTTAATCAAATATTTCATGAACTATTCAAAGGTTTGCATGCCATCAAAGTGGAAAATATAATTTATTAATGAAGGATGGAAGTTGAGGTTCATTATAATAGTTGTACCATGTTGGCTTAGGGGGTCTTGACTCAGGTTTAGAGTTAGTTGCACCAAACAAATCCCTACACTACTGACCCTTTCGGCATCAATCCACGATGCACGGATTGAAATCTCACCCGAAGCAGTATGGGGGTGTGATAGAACCAAGTTTCCGCACCTAGAGATCAGTGTGATGTCCTTCTATGATCGAGATTTGCCTCCATGCAGATCTATAAGCCCTTACTACCTATCATTGGAACTTCCCTTGATCGGCCTCTAAACCTCTGCAAAGGTCTACGACTGGGTTTCGCGGACCCTGAAAAGGCCAATCAGCTACTTATGCACACCCTAACATACTCTTAGATCAGTATTTACTCAGGTCTACCGAAGTGTTTAATAACTTTAACATAAAGTGTGAGGATTTTCATGTAATCACTTAACATTAATTGCTTTCAGATAGCAATACAGATCAAGTAAAGTCGCGCATCAATGCATCATTATTTCATAAAGACATCATTTATCACAACATATGTCGCAGTCATACATAACATAATTAAAGAGATAAAACACAAGAATTTGTGTAACAATCTTCTTTATTGATCTTTAGTATAAGTTTACAGACTCAATACTTCCTGTGCCCTCAGTTGCAGGGGTCCACGCACTCAGCTTCAGACACTACTTTAGGCCTCTGCGCACTCAGCTGTAAAGCCTTTTCCCCTCTAAGACTACTTCTCTGCGCTAGACTTCTTCGCTCATACCCATAGACAAACTTCTATTACTTGCCTTAGACACCCTAAGACACACCTATTTATACAATCCCATGGTCCGCAGACCATGGGTAGATCTTCAAAATGCCAAATCATGCTTACATAAAGGAGGGTAAAACCTTTTTTTGACTCTTAACTAGCTACATGCTCCGCGACCACAATTTGTGGAGACTTTACATCTTTTTACATCGAAATTGGGCTTTTGCCCCAAAACTGACCCAAGGAACCCTATCCCAATGGGTCCCCAACACAAAGGTCGTGACTCATCCTCGAGTCACTTGGATGGCGTAGTGATCTTACTGCGAAAATCCCCCAGCTCCACTTGCACAACTGCTACTTCAGCCATGCTCTGCATGGCTTCCCGCTTCACTTGTTCCACCAACTGCTTTGTGACTGGTCCTTCTCTGGCTCACTTGATGTTCTGTTATGTAAGTTGCAAGTTTGCTAACTTTTCCTGTATGTTGGGCGAGACCAGGTAGGCTTTCATCCAACCAAGGACCCAACCTGGACTTAAGGGTTGCTTCCTTCTTCTGTGCTGCTTCCACTTGTGCAAGAAGTTGCTTTGTATCCTGTAACTTGGCGAGGCGCTGCACTATAGCAATGGTGTACCCCATCGCGTTTACTTCATCGTACTACTGTTGGAGCTCACGGATTTCGGTATTCAACATCTACATGGTGGGATCCTTCTGCAAGCTCTTCACCACTTCCATGGCCTGTTCAAACAAAGTTTTACAATCAGCAACCGCGACATCCAAAGTAGCTATTCCTTCCTTAACAATAGCTTCATGTTGTTCCCTAACTTTTAGCGGAGTTCAAGGCTATGACTTAAGCTCCAGTTCTGTGATTTTCATATTAGGTTCAAACTGGACTCTGACCACTTCTACCTTAGCATCACGGATGCTCACAACAAGTTTCCGGATCTTAGCCTCAAGCGGTGCCTCCTTAGGTATGTGCAATTTTGACACTGTCCTCCATGCCTCTGTTGCCATGGCTGCCAGCTGGGCACTCTGCGCTTGGATTGTTTCCTTTGCCTTCAGGGCCTTAGTCTTCTTGGCGAACATTTTCTCATTGTTCACACGATATTCACTTATTAAGTTGAGAGCGCGCTGCTCCCATGCCCTCAATTCCACCGTTACACCTCTTTGCAACACATGAAGATATTCATTGGGGAGAGTTGCAATGTTGAGGCCGATATTATTCAGATTGCTTACGATGACCTTGTCATCGACCGATTCTGCACTTAGGGATCCCTCTAGTAGCACAATTGTCCTAAGGTCCAATGACCTAACAAGTTTTGCAACTTGACTTTTCCCTGGAGCCAGGCTCGTCTGTTCAACGCCCACTTGACTTGCTCCCACCTGTATCCTGCTGGTCTGGATTTGTAGTTCGCGCAGATCCTTCTGAATAGTACCTAATGAATGTAGGTGCTATTGTTCAAATTGCTGCAATAGTTCAGCGGTGGTGTTGCACACTTTGTCCTTAATCTCGTCGAGATCACCCTCTGTTAGTGTAATGGGATCCGGCGGTGGCTTAGTTGCTTTTGACTTCTTTCTGGACCCCTCCGTCTGCTACTCTCTATACCTCTTGACCCAGAATGGAGTGCTTTGTCCTTCACCACCCTGCGTTGACTGCTCTTCTTCCTCAGTCTAGGGTGAAGGGGATTTACTACTTCTCTCGAAGTCGTACTGCTCTTGTTCAACCTATTGCTTTGTAGCACACTCCTTTTCTAATCGTCCCTTATCCTCGACCTCCTTCCTTTGTTGCGCGACCAACTTCTGGATTGCTTGTTTCACAACATCCTTCTTCTTCTTCTCCAAGGAACTCCATGTGCCTTTGCTGGTACCCATGGCCAGTTCAAATGGAGAGTTTCAATCTGTTGGCCACTACCTGATGACTTCCTAAATCACATCATCTGTGGCAAGATATGGCAGATCGAACCACTTTTGCTATGGATCCTTTCGCACCCTGATATAGACTCGATGGAAGTTTGCTTTGAACTCTGCATACTCTCATAACTGCTCATACACGATTGGGGACAGCCATGGCCACTGGTTGATGGCCATGCGAATGCTCGACTCCAAAAAAACCCATAAAGTTTTCATTTTTGTGACCCACGCGGGGTTCTTCATGGCCCAAAGGGAGGCAAACTATGCAGCTTCCCACAAACTTGCCTCCAATGGGGGGAACTGGCTATCCTCTGACAGCTCACAAACAACTAGCACAATAGAGAGCAACAACCACACATAGTGGAAGGTCTTGCTCTCGTCTTGAGCCTCGCAAAAATTTGCAAGGAACTCGCTACACAGATAGCATGACCAGTTAACTGCACACCCTTTACGCATTGTGCAGTTAACGAGATCACAGGCGTTGGAACCTCATCCGCTGGCACTTCCTCATGAACTTACCAGCTAGTATTTCCATCTCAATTTTCACCGCGAGGTTGTTGATGGATGTTATGGAGTACTCGCATGGCTTCTTGATAAGTTCAAATTTCACCTTCATCTTCTTTGCCAAGTCACGCTCTCTTATTTTTTCGTCAAACTCCTTGGCCAGATTCAAGCCTTCATGCAGCAAGAGCGTGATTCTGTGGACAAGCATGTCTATGATGGGGATAGGCATGCAAAGCCATAAACACCCATCATGCACCAAAGTTAGCAGTTGCTTTATACAGATGATATTGATGTTGGATCGGTGATAGTGGTGCATCCGCAGTAGCTCCAACAACCTCGATTGATTTACTCCACAAATACACTCAACTGGCTCCAACGCAGTGACACTGGAGTCTTTGTAATACACCCTTTTCATGTAATTCTCTATTATGAGGTGGGGGAACCTCTCATGGTTAGCCAAGTTCTAGTCCTCCATCTTTAAAAGGGGAGCCCTTGCAAGGTGCAGACCTTCAAAGGTTATATTTCTGGCAATAGGGGCATGTGAATGCCAAATTTCTCCGCGTCTCGGTCCTTGGCAACCTTCACCTTTCCTTTGCACGAAGGGATATACTCCAACAACTTGGAGATGGGCTCCACGCCCTCAACGTATATACCTTCAGTGCCCTCGTTAGCCTCCAAATCTACAACCTTCTCAGGCTGCTTGTCCTTCTTATGTGCCTAGCTAGCAGAGTGCTTTCTAGGAGACTTGCACACTAGCATTGGCATCTTCTACTTGTATTTCATCAGTGTATGGGTCTCATGCACTGGTGTATGCTTTTGCCTAGGAAACCTCAACACCGTAGGCACAGGAGCTGGAACTTCCATGCTCACAACTTCTAGAGCCGCTCCTTTAGAGGCAATAGTTCCTCCGGTGCTTGCAGTCTCTCTTGGTCCTGACATAGTGCTACGAATAAATTGTTGGGTTTCCTCAGGTAGACTATTAAACACAGAGCTTGTGACCAAATCCTCGGAAAACTTGCGATTCATATGTGACAGATATCACAACGCAAAAATTCTAAGGATGAAAAGTGTTCTCTACTCGACGGCCACGTGTAATTTATAGGAGGGTTTGAATTCAAATTTGACTGTTCCTCCCAAAATCCATCCATTAATGTTGAGTTGGTGACAGATCTCCAAATATTTCAGCCTTAAATGCCCCCTCCGCTCCTCTTAACCATCTCTTGGTTGTCAAATCATGAACAGTGACCCTAACAATCATTTTTTGAATGTGCTGTGTGGTATCTCCCTCTAGAGTGCAACTCCGTTTGCACTGCTTCTAGTACTGTGACATCACCCTCTTTCACGCAGCCCCTCTGTCGCGTAGCTCCCAAAACTGGGTAGTGTAGTTTATAGTCCCACGCTCCCTTGCAACAACCCAAAGCACTAAGACTCTGCTACCGTCATGTAGTCATTGAGCCGGATCTCCCTTATACGGTTTCAATTTGCTTCCATTCACTTTTCCTAGGAAAGGTTCTCCGTTTAGCTGTGTGAGCTGAACCGTGCCCCTGTCTATGATTTCTTTGATGACATAAGGCCCCAACTAGTGCATCTGAAATTTTCCTATACATTTAGCGAACTTACTATCATATAATAAAACCAAGTCATTTACCTCGAATGTGCGCATCTTGATGTGTCAATCGTGCCATGCCGTTTCACATTCCTTTTGTACTTGTTGATGAAATCCATCCATGAATCTGTCCTCTTCGAGCTCCATCAAGTGCACGAGCCATTCTTCCAAGTTTCTGTGGTCCACCATCCCTATGAAGGCTGCTATGCATAGACTAGGCACGATATATTCCATAGGAATCACATCTTCTACGCCATAGACCAACCAGAAATGTGTCTAGCCTGTTAGCTTTTTGCAAGTAGTCTTGTACACCCATAATACTGTCGGTATGCGCACGTCCTAATTATTCCACTGTGAGTTGCAAATATTTGTCAGTGCATTCTCCAATAACTTATTGAAGGCCTCCACTGTTCCATTAGCCTGGGGTGATATGGTGTACTTTTCTGATGATACACCTAGAACTCTTCTGTAAGCGCGTTAATTGTTTCATTGAGGAAATGCGTAATGCGATCACTCATCAATACCTTTGGGCAACTGAACCTAGTTAAGACATATTCAAACAAGAACTTGGTTGTTGTTTCCCCTGTACAGTCCTTCATAGGTTGTGCCTCCGCCCATCTGGTCAGATACTCTGTCGCAGTGATGATATAACACGCACCTATTTTCTTGCCTGGGGTTTGAATCGGTCCCACAAAGTCGATTGCACATTTCTCAAATGGCTACAAGGACACCTGAGGATTTAATGGTAGCTCATCCCACCGTGATGGTATGCCCTTTCTCTGACATGCATCACATTATCTATAATAGGCTTTAGAATCTTTATGCAATGTAGGCCACCACAACCCATTGTGCAAAACCTTCTGCGTTGTTTCTTTTCCTGCATAATGTCCTCCCACAACTCCTCCATGAGCTTCAGGGAGGATACTACTTCGTTCAAAATCGTGCACATATCATCGGAGTATCTCATCTGATCCCATATTATACAAATATCCAGCAATTACTGAGAAATCAACTATGTATACTACCAATTCTTTCTTTTGCTGATTGGTGTAGCCTTCTGGAGCTGTCCATGTGGTCAGGAAGTGCATAATATCTGCAAAGTGGTTGTCCACTATGTGCACCACAAAGAGCTACGTGTTAGGCAACCCTTAATGCAAATTAGTAAGCTCCTCCCCCATTTCAATTCACAACAAATGGCCAGGTCATGCATTCAACCTTCCTTGCTTGACAATTACCTCAAAGTCGTATTCTTGAAACAACAACAACCATAAGCATATCTCCCATCCCAGCAAAGGATTATTGACTAGGTACTTCAAGGCGGAGTGCTCTGTGTACATCTTGAAATGTTTGCCCAATAGATAGTTCCTGAACTTTTGGAGTGCATGGACCATAGACAACCCCTCATGCCCTATCACTGAGTAGTTCTTCTCAGCCTTTGATAACTTTTTGCTTTGCAAATGCTATAGGGTGGTCCATTTCTTCTTCACCAGCCATTGTTAGCACTGCTCTAAATGCAATAAACGAGGCATCAACGTGCACATGGAATTCCTTCTTCCAATCTAGGAAGACCAAGATCAGTGCGGTGACCATCTTTTCCTTCAAGACATCTAGATTGCATTGACATTCTTCATCCCAACAAAATGTAGCGTCCTTCTTTAGCAACGTTTCCATGCGCGCGGTAATCTGGGCATAAGCTTTGATGAACTTTCGATAATATCTTGTATGGCTCAGCATTGTGTGCAACTATTTGACACTCCTCAGGGCCTCCAAATTTATTATTACTGCGATCTTGGTAGGGTCTACCATTAGTCGTTTCTTGCATACCACATGACCCAGAAAAATCCCAAAGGGGGACACAAAACAAGCACTTCTTTAGGTTCAATGTGATCTGATACCTTCGACACGTATCCAACATAAGCACATACTGGCTACATGGCACTTTACTACCCCAAACATTGTCCTGTCATCAAAATATACCTCCAAAAATTTGTGAATAAACTCTTTGAACACCACGATGACTACGCGAGAGAATATCGCCGACACATTCTTGAGTCCGAAGGGCATCACCATATACTAAAAAACCCCCATTCCATCGCGATCTTGGTCTAATGATCTCCAGAGAACCCATCAGTAAATGAGTAGGCCTCCTGCCCTCCAACATTGTCCAGTACCTCATCAGTAAATGGTGTCGGGAAAGGATCATGGATGCAAGCATCATTAAGCTTTCTTAGATCTGCACAAATCCTTATCTATCCCTTCTGCTTCTTTTCCTGAACTACCATTGGGCTCATCCAATCAGATTCCTCCACTAGTTCAATAATACCCGCCTCAAGCATCTTGTCCAATTCCAAGCATACCTTTTCCTTGTATTTGGGATTAAGGCGATATGGCCTCTGCTTAAGGGTTTTGCGTCTTGTTTCAAAGTTATTTTCATCCTTCCCAAATTGCCTATGATGCCTTTTAAGTCCGAATTTTGTAGGAAACAAGTCCTAATACTCGCGGAGCAACTCAACAACTTTATCTACCATGGCATCACCCTAGTAATCCCCAATCTTCAAAAATTTAGGCTCCGCTTCAGTACCAATGTTTACCTACCTAGTTTTCAACGGTGTGGTAATATCGGGGTTCTCTATCTACGAACTTTTGACCTCATGGTGGCCTTCTATTTCTGGGATATTTATATTCTATGGATCCTCATCCTCTCCTTTATCGGCCATATTATAGCATTCCAGTGCATGGCGCAGCTGAGTGCTCCAATCCAGTTGAATCAATTCCAAAGGATCCTGTAGAATTTAGAAGATCGCTACCTTAGCCTCCTACAATGTCTCATCAATGCTTTTGAACCTGTTTTCAAAGATGAAGGTCATAAAGAATCCTTCTCTTCATATATCCCACTCTGCGGTGCTATGGCAGAGCTCCGTTTCCAAATACCAATTCATAGGGATTATATCTAGAGTGTGACAGAATAAATGTACCCATTATGGCTGCGGCTCCGTTCCATACACTTTAGTCCATTTTGCCAAATGATCATGCGGATCATTCCTCCCATCACATTTCTTAGTTAACAATACTTTAGGATGACCAAATCACATCCTCATCATCCTCCTGTAATCGCGCCACTCATCAAAGCTATATTTATGCGTACCCCACCACCGAGCGGGCGTAGTGCGTAGTGCCAAATCCAATGCCTGAAAGTGGTGATCCTATGGAACTTCTCTTTCAAAAGCATCCAAAAAATTATCTACATCAATTAAACCATTGTAATAAGGTAAATTGTTTACCTCCAATGACGTACAACGCAATGATTTGGTCATCATGTTGTAGCACAGTGTGGATATTTCGTGCAACATGTTTTGCCAATGTTCCAACTCTTCATCTGAATCCAATGTATAGGAAATTTCACGATCTCATGCAATCCATCCATCAACCACTGGGTTAACCCAATTGTTGGTCATGGAATCCCCCCAAGGCATGTTTTGGGGCTCAAAGCCCATATTTTGACCCAATCTTGTTGTAAAGCTCTGCGAATTGTGGGCACGGAGTGTGAAATGTATGATAGAGTCACAGGGTTGTTTGCCCTAGTTTTGTAATGTAATGTCGGCTGGATAGACCTACCCATGGTCTGCGGACCATGGGATTGTATAAATAGAGAGAGACTCTAAGTGTAAAGGGAGAAGAAGTAGAGAGATAGGAAGAGTCTAAGTGACTAAGTGAAGTGAGCCTTTGGGTCATAGAGTAGGAGAAGGCTCTACAACTGAGTGCACGGAGGCCTAGTAGTCCACAGCTGAGTGCGCGAACCCCTGCAGCTGAGTGTGCAAGGTGAAGTTCAGTCTGTAACCAAGGAAGGAATTAACAAAGAGAAGTTTTATCATAATTCTTTGTATCTTTCCTTGGGTTAATGCATGTTTTAATTGCAAATATACTGTTTATTTACTACGCACACCTGTATGAATGGTTTATGTTGTTAAGTATAATTTAAAGCATGCAAGTAGGCTAAAATAATCAACTAACATTGAAATACCAGTAAGATCTTGGGTGGTAATGCAGAGCACGATTCTCAGCCCCCGAGTAGGGTTGCGCGGAGGCAGTGTATCAAGCTGCGAGGTATGGGAAAGTGTGTGAACTGACTTGTGCGTAGGGTTAAAATGTGGACCGCTTGAACTCATTAGACATCTCCAGGGTGCGGAAACCTAGTTCTAGCACCCTCCCATACTACTTCGGGTGAGATCTCAGTCTGCGCTCTGCGGACTTCTGCGAAAGGGCCAGTAGTACCAAGATTTGTTTGGCTAACTTAACTATGAACCTCGTTTAGGCCCTAATAAGCCAACAAATGGTTCTGTTGTCGGGACTAGGATCTACATAAGAGATGTATGATGTGGTGTCACTGGAATCTGACAAAGAAAGAAATTGAAGAGTGGTTGGATAGGAATATTCACGAGTTCGCGGCGCAGGAAAATAGGAATCTGCAGTTATCAAAGGAAGAGTGGTTATATTTCTAATTATATACAGAAATCCACGAAATTTTCTTTGTATCCTTCCCCTCTGAGCTGTATGAGGGGATCGTGAAGCTAGTAGACAGTCAAGGAAGTTGTAGGCTTGACAAACCTATTGTGTGGACTCCAGAGTTGGTGCGCAGACTGGAAGCATCAGAAGGTAAGATCGTGCATGCTATGGACCATTAGCTCGATCAAATTATAGGAGGGTTTATCATTGAGTTTGGGGTAGATACTTCAGTTAGCTATAGCGAGGTGGAATTACGCTTGCTGAAAGGACCGCAAGGTAAGTATGTTAAATCTTTGAACACTTGGATTAAAATGCTACTATGTGAAAAGCAGGTTATGCGAATAAATTGATGTTTGGGGCTACACGAAGTGGGAGGATCTACAGAAACGAAGGTAGCACAGAACTAGAGTTTAGCCCCTTGATTTCACCTCCGTGGGAAAGTGAGGAGAAACTCATGAAGATCTCACCAAGAAGTGCGATCAGTTTGATAAAGCAGCCAGTTCCATGCATTCCACCCCCACCTACACCACCACCAATTTCACCATCTTCACCCCTGTCTTTGCCCATACCACCTCCGCCACCACCACAGTTCAATATGGCAAGCGCGATAAAGCTGTTGGTGTTCAAAGGAGTAGGGAACAAAGATCCAGACTAGTTTTAGTTCGTGGTAAAGGCTTCATGGGAAGCACAGGGAGTCACGGATGACAATATAAGAGCTTTGAACGATCGTGCACTGATGTGGTACATCAAGCATTCCGATGAAAATCCAAACCCTGGGATCGCAGATATCTAGGCTACGCTAAACAGGGAATTTAGTAGGCCAAAATCAGAGATGTAGTTGATTATTGGATTTAAGGAAATCGTGATGCTTCCAGGCAAGACCCCTGGGAGCTAGATCAGAGACTGAAGTGTATGATTCGTGAAGCCAACATGACCTTAACAGATGGGCAACACCACGCATGGTTTGTAGTATCGCTAACGTCACATCTAAGGAACATGCTGTTATAGCAGAAGCTATCCACTCAGTCCGAGGCCTTAGAAATTGCAATGAGACTGCATGAGAACTTGATACATGATCCTAACCTAGGAGTCCAACAGATCCATGCGCAGTTGCAAAACTTGTACGTTGAGATGCAGAGTTTGAAATAGGACAGGATAGCCTGCCCAGAAGCACGCGAGGAGGTATGGTGCGTAAAGTGAAAAGGGGGGACATGACAAGGACCATTGTCTAGTATTCATGAACTACCTGGTGGCAGGAGGACCAATTCCATTGAGACCAGAGGCACAAGTAGGACCGAGCATGGCACCTGCATTATGGTGTGTGATTTGTCAGTAGGAGGAAATCATGCTACAGACAACTGCCATCTATTACAGAAGTGTACGCAGATTTCCCAGCAGTTGTTTTGTAATTTCTACAGGTCCCTAGGCCACGATGAGCGAACTTGTAGAAGTTATGAACTGATGATGGATCAAAATCCTACCTACAGAGTTTATACTGAAACACGGACCCTCGATCAAAATGCAGGTATGGCGCACACTAGATTTCAGGGGCGAGGACAAGGTCGAGGTGGAATGGGACCAGGAAAAGGTCACAAACAACTGATCTATTACAATTGCAGAGGGCCAGGGCATTATGCCCGTGATTGTACAAATCCGACGAGACCATATTGCTTATATTGTACCCATTTTGATCATGAGATGGAGGACTGTCCCATGTTGATAGCAAGGTTGCACGATAAAGGAGCACTCCAACCTCCCCCGACTAAGAACCTGCAAATGATGAGGTCTGAGCTGCATGAGGAAGACCTGAATGTAAATATCGTGCTCTAAAGTGGTATTATGATAGGAGATGACAAAGGCAAGAAGCCCGAAGAGAGTTCTAGGGTTCGCAAGGCTCCAACAAAGGAACCAAAATTTGATTTGAAGCGCGCTAAGGAGACATTCATGGAAGCTAAGAAGAGCTTTGTGGAGGCCTCCACTTCAGGTAGTAAAGGCAAACGGGAACTAGAAATGGACCCATCAATGCTCACTACCTTTTTGGAGACATGAATGAAGCTGCTACGCAACAACAAAGCTGTGAAGGTACTGCAAGAACTCATCACTAGATGTGTTGGGATTGCACCAGTAGAACCACACGTAGTCCAGAAGCTCAGGAAGCACACAACGCGAATAGGAAGGGAGATGAGATTGACCATGTAGATTGGAGAATATGAAATGGATCAAGTTATTTTGGATCTAGGATTGGATGTGAACGTCCTGCCAAAGCAGACATGGGAGCGCATGGTTAGGCCCGCGTTACAATGGTCTCCTATTCAATTGTGAATGGCGAACCAACAAAAGATCCTACCCATGGGAAGATTGCAGGGAATAATGGTGGATATTGAAGGTGCAAGCGTGCTTGCAGATTTCGAAGTGATAGAGATTGTTGATGACAACAATCCCTATCCCACACTACTGGGAATATATTGGGCCACTGACATGAATGGAGTGATAAATCTAAAGAAGTGCAAGATGATTTTTGAGAAAAAGTCACTACGTGTAGTGGTACCTTTAGACCCTGTGGAAGGATCATGCTACACAGAGCTAGTGCGTGACTACGACAACGATGATGATGTAGACTGTATATAAAAGATAACCATTCGAGAGCAGGATTGGGTGAATCCAAAATGGATGGCAGGATTTTGTGGGAGTGCGAAAGCTCCTGCAAATCAGATTCAGACGAGGAGATAGAATGATGGTAGAATTGGTTACACAAGGTAACCATGCTCAACTAAAACATGATGACAAGGTCAATGCACTGCATGAAAACAGAGGTAAGAGATCTGCCTGTGTATGACGGATTGATTGAGGTGGATGATTTCCTAAAACAATTTGAAAGAGAAGTACCAGAACAACAGTGTTTCGACACTCTGAAATGGGCATTGCGTGCTACACCTATAAGATGGTGGGGTACGCATCAAAGAAGTTTTGAGGACTGGGGTGAATGCAGAAGGATGATACTTAGGTGGTTTGGAAAGCCTCAGATGGAGATGAAATCCGGGTATGATGGATGAAACAACTTGTGTGCCCACCTCTCCAGATGAATATAGGTGTATGGTGCGCAATCTGCACGAATTCACACCGTCCTCGCAATAGGAAACACGACCAACAAGTAGTAGAATGCAAGACAATGGCATGAATGATGACCAAGAAGTATGATAAGACCAAGCACGCTGAAGATTATCCACGTGGGAGCCTTTGGCAAAGTATGTGAAGTACTGAATGTGGTCCGCCATATGAAACACACTGACTGGGACGTGCACGTACCAGTGGTTGTATGGGCTTATAGGACCATGTGCAAAACCCTAATGGCGCGGACACTTCCAAAGCTGAAATATGAAACGAATGTTGTAATCCCTATGAAGCATGCAAAGCTTAGACCACGTGCAGTAGCACTTGTAGATACGATGGTTCACGAAGTCTGGAAAGGAGGGATCACACAACTACAAGAAACATAACACATGGGACTTGAGGAAGAAATCCAACAGGGAAACCTTAGACTCCACGAACCTAAAAAAGAAAGGGTACGGTTAAGGAAGAAAAGTGCTTTGATGGATGCAAAAGTCAAGAAGATGGAGGACAAACTAACAAAATATTTTCTCAGCAAAAAGACCAGGCTGGTAAGGTAGGGTGCATGCGATCTCAATGACAGAGGGGAGACATATTGCCACGAATTGATCAGTCTGATGCCTTGGCTTAGACAGCTTATTGCTAAGCATAATGACCAGGGTAGTGTGTTGTAAATGGTGAAGTGCGCGATGCCAATCGTAACAATACAAGGTGGGGATTCTTGAGGAAGCATGACGGAGGACAGCATGGAACTTTACAAAGGTGGTGCGACCACTTGAATAGCCAAGGGAAGGAAAGTCTTAGCACTCCAGGTAGTTGGAAGGCAGCACGGGACTATAAAATATCCTACCCAAGAGCTGCACGATATTGGAGATGCGCCGAGAAGCAGAGAGTCACAAGGTCCACGACTGTGCATGGGGGTCTGCGCTATCGTGCAGGTTGGCCAGAAAGTGACTGTTGAAGTCACTATTCACAATGGGATGCCCGACTTGAGGCCAAATAGAGTAGGTGACAGGAATTTAAGACGTGATTTATGGGAAATATTTGGGAAAATTTGCTGCCAAAAAAGAATTAATGAACCCAAATTAGGGGGAATGGTCGAATTCGAATTCAAAAAGCGCTATAAAAAACAAAGGGCTGCCTAGCAAACAATACTTGGTCATTTGCAAATTGAGCGATTAAGTAGATCCCTGAGTGTTGATTGATCCCTTGAATTTGCGAGTGATAGATTGTAGCATAGATACAATGACAACACCTAAAGATGGTATGGGGATAGAAGAGGTGACCGCTGGTGAGGCAGCGCAGGCCCTAACTATGGAGGATGTTCTAGAAGGTGCTGGGATTGTGGCAGAGATCCCAAAATCACTGTGTATGCCAAGACCCAAGAAGGATAAACAAGAAATGGCTCTTGTATGTGTGTCCCCGCGGGACCCGCTGCGCAGCAAATTGTCGATGGAGGAGAAGGGGAAAGATCTCACTATAGAAACAGATGATGAAGAAGAAGATTTGCAGGAGCTTCTCATCGTAGAAGAAGAAGATGAAGCCATGGAGGTAGATACTCAACCTACATACTCTGTGACAAAATTGCCCACCTATGTCCCCTGCAAAAAGGGAAGGCCAAAGTGCCCAAGGACCTAAATGAAACCAAGTGTTCGCTCCAGACCCCGCTCCTCCTAGATGGAATTATGTTTGAAGGCACACACCTAGGCTGTGTGCCAACCATGAAATTTGAGGATTGGGACCTTGTTGACCACGAGAAGTTCCCTCACCTTGAGACAGGAAATCTCTTGAAGCAGAACACTGCGGGGGTGGTGACAACGTTTGAGCCACGTAAGTGGTTGCGTGGTGGAAATCTGGGCTGTTGAACCTACTATGGGTGCCACATTTCCACCATGCCCTAATAACCATTTTCATCATCAGGCAACTGCTCTGCCTAGTGCATGATGGGTATTTATGGTTGGAGGAGCCCATCCCCATCACGGAAGACCTGATTCATCACATTTCCCTGCTTCCATACAAAGGAAAGGACCCTGCAACCATATCATAAGGAAAGGGTAGTGATTTGGCCCTCACGAAGGCCATGAAGATCAAGTACAAGATAGAAAAGAAGAAGCAGGGATACACCATCTCCAACATCAAGGACAAAGAAGTATGCATAGCAATCGAATTCCTTACAGGTAAAGTTATGAGGAAGTGCCACACCGACGAGGTACTTGCGCTAGTGGTCGCACTGGCCGAGAAGTGCATGGAGGGGGTCCAATTTAACTGGTCTAAATTCCTTTGCATGGAATTCTTAGAGAATTGTCGCAAAGCCCAGGAGCAGGGGAAAACCTTCCACTATGCATGGTTGTTGCTATCGATAGTGCTCGTAGCAGGATAACTACCAGAGGGCATTCAATTCCCCATCATTGACGGAGATTTACTAGAGGCCGCGAAGTATGCTTCACTCTGGGCTATGAAGGATGCTACAAGGATATGCGATAGCAAGATCTTTTGGGTGCTCAGGGAGACAAACATCTGAATGTGGATCAACTGTAAGACGCACTTTTCGCCCATGGTGTACAATAGTATGTAGAGTTTTGCATAATTTAAGGCACACATGCACAAAATATATATCAGGGCGCACAAGGATCCGAAAAAGTAGTGGACAAAGCTACCCTTTGTAGCCACTGATGATGCCATTTTCAATGTCTTGGAGGCATGGCCTCTAGAATGGCATGTCCCAAACATTGCAAAACTCGAGAGGTTGGCATCGTAGAAGAAAAAAGATGATGCCAAGCTGCACATTTCCTGGTTGGCCGAGAAAAGGTGGAAGGAAACAACAACAACCGAGGTGCGAGTAGCGCGGGAAGCGACATAGAAAGAAGCCGAGCAGGAAAAGGCCGCAGCAGTAGCAGCAGCACAGGGAGCAGCGGCGAAGGCGAGTGAGGGCCAAGCAACACCTTCGCAAGGGTAGGAAACAGAGGAAGAAGAAATAGAAGAAGGAGGCATGGACCCACGGACCACGTCCACATAGTTGAAATGCTAACACCCAACAGAGTGCGTAGGATCCAGTAAGAAGGTCAAGGCCTCGAAATTGTCCATTGACCCAATCACCCTAACCAAGAGTGATCTGCATGACATCGACAACATGGTGCGTGATGTGACAAATGAGGCTCTCTAGGATTTTATGCAGGAGCACCAGATTGTGTTGGGGGCCCTCAAAGCGCAGTTGCAGGACTTATAGCATGCCCCCCTCAGGTTGGTACCCTTTCAACCAACCTCACAGTCAGATCCATGGCAGCAGAGCAGATGTTGTGCATGCGGATGGAAACCACAATAGTGTTGTCGGAAGGGGCTCTAGTGACATCAAATGAGGATGACTGGCTTTCGGTAAGCATGATAAAAGGTCACGGTGTTAATCTAGCTGCCCTTCCACGCGAGACACTATATCTATTGTAGCATAGGATAATGAGAGAGCTGCATGCTCTAAGTCCTTAGCGAGTAGAAGATAAATATGGAACAACTCAACTTGCAGTGTGATGAATGGGTGTCACAAAATCAATAGCTGGTGCAGGTGATAAGAGATGCTTGCCAAAGCGCCCCGGAGCTAGCCATCCCAGCAAATCTAGCAGCGGAGGTGCAGATCCACTGGTTAGCAATAGGTGTCCACGAGGCTAGGGAAGAAATGACAAAGGTTCATCTAGAGCCTTATCTTCAGATCATTGAGCTACGGTTAAAGGTACAACCATCCACACCTCTAGAAGTCAGAGAATAGCACACTAGCGCTCTCACAGCGTGATTGGAGGAAATCAGGGGTGTGGTACGAGAATGCACCAACATGTTGGAAGAATCACTTGAGGTCCTCACCACTCTGTAGGAGGACCCCAACATCCAGCACTTAGAGACAGAGGCACGAGAACTCCAACAACAATATGACAGTGTCTGAAGAACTACGTAGATAGTGGTCCTCACCCAATGGATTGCGAGGATGCAACAAGCTAAGGCACTAAAGGAGTAGGTGGATGTGCCATGACATAAGGAAGTAGTTCTAAAAGCATGTGTCCAACCTTGGATAGACAAGGCCTTCACCATCACGGCAGACATTGAAGGCAAGCTCACGCACATACAGGGGATGCACATAGAAATGCAGAGAAGCACTCCAGGCACAGAGGTCTCATAACATCGTATGCAGCAGATCCAATGAGAAGCAGCTTAGTGCATTATTGACCTCCGTGTATTTTGAGAATAGTTGGAGGGACTCCATGCAAAGATCGCCACGCTGACAGAGTGACTCGAGGGTGAGTCACGATGTTTGTGTTGGGGGCTTGTTGGGCATGGAATCCCCTCGAAGGCATGTTTTGTGGCTCAAAGCCAAGGTTTTGACCCAATCTTGTTGTAAAACTCTGTGAATTGTAGCCACAGAGTGTGAAAAGTATGATAGAGTCATCGGGTTGTCCACCCTAGTTTTGTAATGTAATGTCGGTTGGATAGACCTACCCATAGTCCACAGACCATGGGATTGTATAAATAGAGCGAGGCTCTAAGTGTAAAGGGAGAAGAAGTAGAGAGATAGGAAGAGTCTAAGTGACTAAGTGAAGTGTGCCTTTGGGTTGTAGAGTAGGAGAAGGCTCTATAACTAAGTGCACAGAGGCCTAGTAGTCCGTAGCTGAGTGCGCGGACCCCTGCAGCTAAGTGCGCAGGGTGGAGTTGAGTCTGTAACTGAGGAAGGAATTAATAAAGAGAAGTTTTATCATAATTCTATGTATTTTTCCTTGGGTTAATGCATGTTTTAACTTGCAAATATACTGTTTATTTACTATGTGCACCTGTATGAATGGTTTATATTAAGTATAATATAAAGCACGCAAGTAGGCTAAAATAATTAACTAACATTGAAATACCAATAAGATATTGGGTGCTAACACAAAGCACGGCGATTAGCCCTCGAGTAGGGATGTGCGAAGTCAGTATATCAGGCTGTGAGGTACGGGAAAGTGCGCAAAGTGATTTGCATGCAGGGTTAAATCGCGGACCACTTGAACTCATCAGACATCTCCAGGGTGCGGAAACCTAGTTCTAGCACCCTCCCATACTACTTCTGGTGATACCTCAGTCCGCGCTCCACGGACTGTTGCTGAAAGGGCCAGTAGTACCGAGATTTGTTTGGCTAACTTAACTCTGAACCTAGGTCAGGCCCCAATAAGCCAACACCAATCTTGGTCTCACGTCGTAATTTTGTAGATTTGACCCAAATCATCATCACTTTCCTCAAATTCGTGGACCAATTCGGTATAGCGCGATCCTTCTGCAAGGTTCAATGGTACTACAATACGGAGCGATTTTCTTTCAAATGATATCATTTTCTTCTTCAAGTTGATGACCCCATTCATATCAATAGCCTAATATATTCCAAGGAGCACAGGGTATGGATTTCTTTCATCAACAATTTCTATCACTTCAAAATCAGCCAACGCACTTGCACCTTCTATATCTATGGTAACTCCTTGCTATCATCCCATAGGGATAATCTTCTATTGGTTCGCCATCCTTAGTTGAATCGTTGACCATTGTAGCATAGGTCTCCCCATTCTCTCCGAGGTCGGCTTAGGCAATACGTTCACATCAGACCCCAAATTAAAAATAACTTGGTCCATCTCATAGTCTCTTATTTGTGCGGTAAGCTTCATCTCGCGCTCTGTTCTCACCTTATGCTTACCAATATTTCTGACTATGCAGGGTCCATTAGGAGCATTATCCCTACCGAAAAACTTGTTTATCAATTATTGTATCCCTTTCACAACCTTTCTATCATGTAGTAGTTTCATACAACTCTCCAAGAAGGTGGTAAGCACAGAGGGGTCAACCTCTGTAGGCGTGCTAGTGTTTGGCAGGTTGTTCTGACTTCATGAGGTAGAGGCTTCAACAAAGATTTTCTTCACTTCCATGAAAGTTTCCTTCATGCACACTAGATCGAAACTAGTCTCCTTTTCTAGGGCCTTGCACACCCATCCACCTTCTTCAATATGTTTTCCCTTATCATCACAAGTCGTGATCCCACTTCGAAGCATGATATTCACATTTGGGTCCTCTTCACGAGGCTCAGACCTCATAATCTATGAGTTCTGAGTATGATGATGAGGATGCGCCTTCTTCCCCTGTATCTTGGACATAAACACAAGACATTCTTCGATTGTGTGGTCAAATTGAGTACAATATTAACATGACGGTCATGTTTGATTCATAAACTCCCGCGCGTAGTGTCTTGGCATTCCGAAATTGCAGCAAATGACCCGTCCATGACCACTGCCAAGTCCTCCTTCTCCTCCGCCTCGTCCACATCCCTAATGTACTCCATGCACTCCCCCAATGCCCTGATCTAGAGGTCGAGTTTTCCCTTGAATTCAATATGTAGACATCCTCTCCATCATTAATTTATAGCTTCGGAAGTGGCACTCATCATGGCCAACCAATTTACAAAAATTGTAGAACAATTGTTGTGGTGTCTATGTAAAGCTTTGTAAAAAATGACAATTATATGTGACATGTTTTTCAACCACTTGAAAAATAGCGCACCATAGTGTGGGCCCCATACTTGGTCTTGCTGGAGTTTCTTGCCTTAGGGGCGTCCACCCCCCCCCCCCCCCCCCTTGAGATATAATTTGCGAAGACATGGCAATGATCCTTGTCATGCCCCTAGCTCTTACATTTTAGGCACTGAACTTCTTTGTGCACCTCTGTCTTGGCCTTTTTTTCTTTTTTCAAGCTCTACAACTCCAAATAGATGTTTTGCAACTGGAAGTGAATTTGTTGGACTCCCAAAGGCGCATCCTGAATAGGTGTCTCATGTAATGTCTGTTGGCTTGAGGGGGCCTGACCCAGGTTTAGAGTTAGCAAGCTAAACAAATCCCTACACTACTGGCCATTTCAGCATCAACCCACATAGCGCGGACTGAAGTCTCACCCGAAGCAGTATGGGGTGATGTTGGAACCAAGTTTTCGCACCCTTGAGATGGTTGTGATGTCGGTTTATTCCAACTAGACCTTGCCTTGGCGCAGGTCGCTTCATGCTCTATTCTAACCTTCAGTACTTTCGCGATTTGCTACCAATGGCTTTCCCACAGCCCTAACTAGGTGCTGAGATGCTTTCGCGCCACTAGGGCAGTGAACTGTGATGTTTCCCAAACTACACCAAGTATCTTACTTATATTATTAACAAATCTTAATTATCTTCTCATAAAAAAATATTCTAACTTGCGTTCAATTAACCAATACAGTTATACACATTCGCACATCATATAAGCATTAGAAGTGAAATTCATTCCCAATATAACATATGCATAAAACAGGAAATAAAGATGCAAAATTGATAGAAACTTCTGTTTATTAATACTTCTAGATGATTATAGACTCGACTCACCCTGCGCACTCAGCTGTAAGGGTCTGCGCACTCAGCTGCAGACTACTAGGCCTCTGCGCACTCAGCTTCAGAGCCTCTAACTATGCTACAACCCAAACTTAGACTTCCACTCCAATACTATCTTTCATACATCCTTATTCCATCTCTGTATTATGCTTCCCTTATTTTTTTATCTACTTAGCGCTTCGCTCTATGTATACAATTCCATGGTCCACAGATCATGGGTAAATCTTCTACAGCCGACATTACATTATCAAAATAAGGGTGGAAAACCCTATGACTCTTTAACAACTACGTGCTCTGGGCCGACAAAATGCAGAGTTTTTACATTGTAATTACAAAGTTGGACCAAAATATGGGCTTTTAGCCCCAAAACTATCCTTGGGGGATCCCACGCCCAATAGGCCCCCAACACAAACATTGTGACTCGCCCTCAAGTCACTCTGTAGGTGCAAATATATTAGCGTGAAGACCTCCCAACTCTGTTTGGATTCCTCCAAGTTCGGCAACACACTGAGCAGCTGCCTGCTGGACTTCCTCCACGTGCTGTTCAGTGATTGCTACTGTTGAACTTCTGCCTTGAATCCTCTCCTGAGTTGCTTGCAGTTGTGCGAGCTTTGCTTCAATGGAAGCTATAATTATATACGCCTCATCAATCCATGGCTATAGTGTTATCTGGAAAACTAGTGTCCATTCAGAGCTGCTAGTCCCACTAAGATGGGTAGCTATCTTAGAAACAAACAAACTAAAGTTACTTTTGTTTTCCTTTATGAGAAGTAGATGAGAGAGAAGCAAAGAGTACCAACCTCAGTCTTTCTCTTGGCTCCTTGCTTGTTTCCTCTCCCCTTTGACAAACCTTTGCCGTTCCTTCCTCACTTGTCCCGCTTCAAAGAACACCTGTAGAGTCAAGGCAACATAATGCCATCAAAGCATAAAGATCTACAATCATAAACAATATAGGATCAAATATATATTGACCATACAAATGCATATATCAACTCAACATTCAAAGACATACAAGAATATGGAGGAAAACTCAAATAGCTTTATTGATAGAAGTAGTAGAAGAGATGATTACAACCCATTGATCTGACCCAGTGCCATCCTCCTAGCATGAAAGCCCTTCTTCACCTCATGAAAATCTAGATCACCCAACACTATGCTGTTCCACAAAGAAACCAACAACACTTCCTTATAAGATGCAAAATTCCAGCCCTGGATCTCTAGGATGAGGGATCCATATATAGATGTTTGCAGGTGGGTGAGTTAGCTTATGGGTTTTGATTAGTGTCATTTCTCTGATAGTTCTCAATTCCACTTGGAGATTTCATGATCTATTACTCATCCCTAGGTGAATTCAGAGAGGCAAGTGTCACAGGAGAAGTTTCTGGAAGATTCCATGATCATCCACCTTGAAAATTGTCTCTACCATTTATCTACTCTCACCCATCGCACCCCATAGAAGGAATTTTCAGTATCCATCACACTCCCCATGTGCATTAGGTGGGATGCATCACACTTTGACCATGGATCAGGTGAGATGGTCCAGTTTTGACCAGTTCTGAGCAATTTTTCATGGATAAATTCTAGGAGATGATGTAATCAGCTGAGCTTGTTCCTTTAGGGTATGAAACAACACTTTTAGGGGCTTAGAAGCCCTTGGTTTATGGACATATAAGATTGGGGTTGCAGTGCCCAAATATGTCTATAATAGTTGCCCCCTAAAGCATGAGGTCGTAAATCTTTTGATGTCGGGTGAAATGCTTTATCATGAGGATCCGAGGTTTTTCGAATTAGAAGGTGACCTGTAATAAGATACAATACAATACATTATCTTCATAATACTTTCATGATCTAGCTTAGGAGGGCATTCCCATGCTCAACTTTTATAAATTCATTTTCATGTACATAAGATAGACAACCATCTGTATGGAAGACTAATGATTCTAGTAGAGCCATCATCCTTTGGCTTGGATGATTATTTGTGTAGCTATGACGTACATTTGATGTCTTTATTTTCCTGAATATGTCGCATCCTGGATGGATGAAACTAGATCCAGGGTCTTCAAACTCGTTCAATCTTCACCCGAAGTACAAGTCGATCCATGTGAAAAGATGTTTCGAAGTTGAACATGGAAAGACACCACTTGATTACCAGCCAATGATGTAAGCTGTTAACATGCACAAGAGGAATCATCGATAATGATGATGACCCTCAAGGTACAACAGTACAATTCACGTGGTGTGAAAATGGGACTTGGCGTCGAACACCACGCAAAATCTTTCGGTCGAAGGCCATTGATGTAAACCTGTCACCGGAAGTGAGAAACTTTCCATTGAGGCATGCAAGCTTCAAAGTACTGAAAGGGTTGTTCCTAAGTTAACTTCTTGGATAATGAGCTAGTGTTGACAAGAAGTGACCCGTTGTAGGAGGGCCTTAATGAATCCCACATCTATGACACGAAATGGAGCAAATGATTTTGTGGAGGTGAAAATGATCTGATGATACAGGGTTCAGGGTGGCGGTCATGAAAGAATGAAGCGTGAAGGTATTGCAGCGGATGAGACACAAGATGGGTCGGTGAATTATTTGAGTGACTTCTCTTGAACATATCAGTGAAATTGAAATGGATTGGTAGCATTAACCCCAAAAATGGATGGTACGATGGACCAATGGTGATATGACCGGTGAATGGAATTAGCCAACCCGCCTCAATCATGGTGATGGAGTGAAAGTGTCATGTTCAAGAGAAACTTGCTACCAATAAAGTTTCTTCAAGTTTTCTTCCCAATTTTTCCCTAGTCATTTCTGACTAGTACCTCTTTACTTTTGTCAAGCTTGAGGAGGATAACATATTATTGTTCTATAATTTTCTCTTCGGGAAAACCTGTCGCTATATTTTAACGAGCCTAGTGACAGTGAAACTCATTATTGTCTGCATGGACAAGTTTGTCGCTATTGTTTTAATGAGTTTAATGACAAAGAAAACTCGGTCCCTTTCAATTTTAGAGAGTCAAAAAGGAAACTCCAGTAATCATTTTTTGTAATATAATCCCTTAAGTCCGAAAAAGTATAAAATAATACGAAAGGGATGAATTTTCGATAGTTTTAACGAGCCAAACAAGACAAGCGCTCGATATTTTTGTGTAATGATCCCTCAGGTCCAAAAAGATTAAAATCTAGAGGAGGGATGTCACTTCCAATCACATTAACGAGCTGGAGAGGCCAATTTCTCGACATTCTTTTCATATTTTACAAGTTAGATGAAAAGAGCTTAAAGGGGACTCATTTTTTGAGGAACGAGTGATGATTTTGGATAGAAGATGGTTGCAGGTAAGGTTTGGAACTTTTCAATCACGGCAGTGTAAAGAAGATGGCTAATAGGATCACTCATCACAACTATTCCTCAAAAGGGGTAAACAATCAAATGGAGGCATATGATCGGCTAAAATAGAGTGGAGGTGATGGTAAGAACACGACCAAGGCTCAAAAGCTGATAATTATGCGATTGCAATGATTATTTACAGGAGGTGGGTTCATTTTTTAATGAGCCTAAACTCTGGTGGAACATATGCTCATCGCTAGGTTTATTTTTTAATGAGCTTGAACTTCACTAAAACTGCTCGTTTTCAGTTTCATGTTTATACAAGCTTAAAACGAAAAAACTATGCTTGTTATAAGTTCGCATGCCCCCAAAATAATGATGCAAATCGAGATGCATGCCCCCCAAGCTTCATTGCATTCAACACGGTGGTTGGAATGAAGGTTTACCTTCGAGATCTTTGAAAGACTTGACTTGGATTTTATGAGATCATAATCAAAGACTCGATTTGGAAAGGGACTCGTTTCATTTTTTTTTAATGAGGTTGACATTGTAAAATAACTATCCTCAAAACTCCTTGTTTCATTTTTTAACGAGGTCCACACAAGATAAGAACCGTCCTCGGAATTAACCGTATTTACAGTATTTGATAGAAAATCAAAATTTGAAGGATGATTAAGGTCGCTGGAATAATCTTTCTGGTAATCTAGAAGATGGGAACGATGGTGGTAATCTTCCCA
Organism: Pinus taeda; assembly: GCA_000404065.3. Classification (NCBI taxonomy): domain Eukaryota; kingdom Viridiplantae; phylum Streptophyta; class Pinopsida; order Pinales; family Pinaceae; genus Pinus; species Pinus taeda. Next base: position 244,634 of record APFE030190785.1, read on the forward strand.
TGGTGCCTCTCCTATCATCATTGACTGAATGATTCCTTCGTCTGTAGAATGTACATGAGGCCAAGGATCTGAAGAGGTGTCATATTCCTTAGACCTATCTATATAAACACTCAATGAGTGTTGATTTGGGATTTCTGCCCCATGCCAAGAAAATTGATTCTACAATATTTCTATTGGGATCGGGAATCTTCTGAATCTTTTAGATATAGAAGATATCCTATTGCAAGTTTCCACTGTGGCCACTTTTGCCAGATTACTCAGAGGCGGTAGGGAAAAAATACCCATTAAGTTAGGGTCTTTTAGGAGGCTTACTTCAATACTTTGAAGTAATTGAGAGCTTCCATGGATCATCGGGATGCTTCCCGTAACTTGTGAACTGTTGGGGAGAAAGATTTTTTGGTTAACGATTGTAATTCCTCCTTGAAAAGGAAATGAAATATTTCTAAAGTATGTTCACACAATAGCAGCCATAGCATAAATCCAGGGCCTTCCCAGTAGGATGTTGTAATCGAGGTTTCCATCGATAACTTCAACATCAATTTCTACTATTTTTCCCCCCAGTTCAACTTGCAAGTTACTTAAGATCCCGTACGGGGTGTATGTTCATCCATCGAATTCTTTTAATGTCATTGATGATCGCGACAAGGATGGTGATCCTAAAGTTTTCCAGCAACTCATTGACATAATACATGTGGATGCCCCCTCATCAATAATTGTTCCATGAACAATTTTGTTGAGGGCTTTCACTTGAATGAGGAAAGTGAGTTGAGCTGGTAACTGAGGTTCATATACTTTATGATTAAAGGCCACGAGATTGGAATCCACTCGGTCAATCCCACCTATTGCTGATAATAGAGCTTGCTTTTGGGAGGGGAAATTTTGCAGTACCTCAAGTGTCGAGATAGCAGATGATGATTGGGCCAGGTCCTCTACTATATTATAATTCTGTGCTACTCTAGCATGAGGAATAAATGTCGATTTGTGTACTAATCCCTTTGACAGCTTTATCGTTAGCTCAGGAATGATGGGTGGCACAACTTCGGTCGAGGTTGTCGTCAAACTACTAGGTTGATTAGTAGCCTTTTTGTTTGACAGCTATGGATTCCCGTAATATTTATTCCTTGTCAATATCAAAGCATCATTTTGCTATTTCGAAATGGAAAACATAAGCACTTGGGATGGGGAAGGATTGTCGCTAGCAACTAGATTGGTTTCTGGGTTTGGAAACAGATTAGTCAATACTGCTGAGGTTTTTGAATTTCTAAAGAACTTCTTAATCTCAGCTTTATGTGGACAATCTCTCGTCCAATGATCCTCATCGCATATTTGACATGGCGAAGGAGGTTTCTTTTTCCCAGATTTTCCAGGATACTAATCGCCCTGTTTCTTCTTTTTGATTTTCCCTTTCTTCTTGCCCCCTGGTTGCTTTAGTTCTTTGCCCTTGTTGGTCAACACGACATTAACCTCCGAGGCAAGAAGTTCTTCATTTTCATTTTGACCGGAAACCGTGCAGGTTTTCTTAGATGTAGCCTTTATGGTTTTTGTGCTTGTAGTGCCTATCATGCCATCACTAGCATGAGAGTCTTTGTTTGATTTAAGAGGAGGAGGAACAAAAAAATCTGGTCTAGGAGCATCAGGGATTTTGTCATAGAGCGTGCCATACTGAGTATAGATCAAGTCTAGATATTGCGCACGAGCGATGACTTGCTCTTCAGTGAGAACCCCCCTTTTAGCCACATCTTCTGTAATAGAAGGTAACAATGACTTAATAAACCATTCAACTAGGAGCTGATCAAGAACATATGTTTTCACTATTCGACGATGACGCCGCCACTCATGAATATGATAAGATATTTGAGTGGCTGTTGTCTACTTAAAATTGGTAAGAAGCTCCATTCCTATTTCATACCTTATCGATAATTGAAAATGGGTTAAAAAGGTGGTGGAAAAGGCACTGAAGTTATCAAATGAAGCTCTAGCAATTCGATGTACCATTTTGCTGCCGGACCAGTTAACGTTCGTTGAAAAAGGTGAAGCCTAATCAAATCATCATTGAGAGTGTTGGACGAACACCACAGATGAAAGGTCATCACATGATTCGACGAATCTTCACCCGAATTTCCATTGAATTTAGGAATATATGACGGAAGTTTATGAGGAATCGTTGGCCACCAAGGGGCATAAGAAATTGGATCATTTGTTATCCGATTCAGATTTGGTAATTCTAAAGTTGCTACGAAGGGAAATTGTTGATTTAGGTTTGGTGAAGCATAACCAGGATAAGATGGGATCGCCTGAGCAATGGGTCTTTGCATACCAGCACAATGTATTTGATGCTAATAAATTTGATGAGGTTGATGGGAATAACCATTATGATATGGTTGATGGTGACTGTTTTGAATATACAGCTGCCCGTTACCTGCAAAGTCTTGTTGTTCAGGTCCTCGGTAAGCTTGTTGGAATTGCGGTTGTTGATATTGTAACAACCATGGTTGTGAAGCCAATTACTGTTGTCCAATACTGGCTGTCTGACCAAGATGAGGAGAACCATCTAAGATAATCAAATCTCTTGCAATGTCACTTAGGAATGTTTACTTACTTGTAGAGAGGTTGTTTGCAAATTTGGAGGCTTGGAAATGTAATGAAATGAGTTTTGAGCTTAGTTGAGAAGTGCGCCGCACCTTTTTGCAGACCATTTTTGAGGGCCTTTCTGGTGTCCAAATGGGGTGAAAAATAACTCGTTCGAAAGAATATTGAGTCTAATTTCCAACTCAACTAGAATTTGGCAATTTGGAGTTCATTTTCCCTATAAAAAGGTCAAATCTCCCAAGACTGGTCAAAATGTGCAAAATGGGGCTGCCTAAAGGCAGAGTGCTGTTGCAGTCAACATTTGAAGGTCTTCCTCAACTCCAAATTGAGCTCATGATAGTTCATTGGAAATCGATTTGTGTCTAGTCATCATGTGATACATCAAGGAAGTCATTAGGCCAACCAAGCTAGGAGAAATATTGATTTTTCCAAGGTCACTTCATAGGTGCATCAATTCTCCTGAGGCAACTGTATTTTTAACATTTCTCTAAAACCATGAAACCTGTGTAAAAAGTAAAGAAGGGTTTTTTTCCTTGGCCTATTGTGGACAAAAACCTCTGTACGTTTTCCCAAATTCATCTTTTCTTGCTCAGAAACATCATTGGAGTAAAACCTATCCCGATGTGTGGAACAAGGGATTTGTCGAAATGAAGTGAAATGAAGGGGATAAGGGGATTCTAAATTCTTGAGAAAATTTAGGAAGTAGGGAGGGATGTTAGGATGTAGGGGAAAGTGGAATTTAAAATATTGAGTGATGGGAAGAGGTCCAAAAGGGAAAAACGTAGGCCTAGCCTAGAAAATTGTCAAGTTGTAGCAAGAAACTAGGGTTTGTGCGAAAATGAGGAATTTGAGGGATATCAGTGATGGGAAGTGTTTAATAAGGTACATTAAGGATAGGGGAAGGTGTATGAACATCAGGATACAAGTTCTGCTGATGATTTGACCATCCAAGAGAGATTACCTTTAAAACCCTAGGAGACGGAAATGAACCTTACCTAGGCGCAACTGAAGCATGAACAAGGTGTAAAATGACCCATTGGAACCTGACATGATGATGAAAACCTTCAGAATGATGGCACACTCAGATGAATGGTGACATGGAATGACATTTGGACAAATTTGAAAGGAGTGAAAACAAACCCTAGACCTAATACCTAGTGACCAAATTTTGCTTGAAGACTCACTGAAATGACAAAATTTGACCTTGACACCTTAAAATCACTTTGTAAGAGCATGTTTGGTCACTGGAGGAAAGCTACAAAGACTGACACTAACAAACTTGACTTTCCTCCTCCTAACAGCTTGCTGGTTTTCTCGTATATTTTGTAGCCCCGTGATGGTTTGCTGATCTTCTAGCTGTTTGTTTCTTTGCTCCAGATATTTGATTATCCATTTGGCTCTTTCCAGGTTGAGAGACAAATCATGTATGTCAGCTTGCTGTTCCTAAATGATCTCCTTGAGCTTTGAGTTTTGGGAGCCCAAATCAGTGTCATCATCCTGAATAAGAATGAAATCTATCTCCCATCCTCCTGAATGCCCCTCATCATGTAATGGCTACTTACCCTTGTCCTGTGCTTGCTTTGTTGTTGAAGGAAACGAGACCCCTTCCACCCCGGGTAGAGATAGTACTCGTTTTGCTGCGGCAAACAATCTCCTAGTGCCCTTTTGATATGTAATAAACACGGGCACATTGGTGGTTTGTGTCTCATGCACCTCCTGCTGATGTGAAGGCTCTCTTGCCTCATGAAAAATTGATGGAGGTACTTGAGGGCCTGTAAAGACCTCATGTGCAATGAAATCCTCCCATGAGATATTTAGTAAACCAAGCTGATGTAAGACCACAATTTTGATGAGTGCAAATTGATAGATGTTGTTATACTACTGATGAGGAGGCGTCCTTTGAACCAAGGTGGTCATTTTCTCAATATTCTGGCAAATAAAATAGGGGATATTCATCATTCTCGCCCTAGTGAAGTGCATCAACAATCTGATGTGGTAGGCATACAGGCGAGAAAATCTACCCTCACAACTGAAATATTTAATTATGATCTCATCAAGGGTGCATATGTGTCCTGAAGGAAACAGAAAGGGAAAAATCTACTAATCTGCCTCTGAAAACTAGGCTTGATGTATGGCTCATAATGTTCCGTATCTACAAGCTGCCCCTTATTCCACTGCTCACCTACATTTGGAATATCGGTCGTTTGAGCAATATTCTCAAGTGTCAAGGTGAATGTCACACCTGCCAAAGTGACTTGGCCATTATGAAGATGGAGCACAAATAGTCTGGCCAGCTCATTGTGGTATTTAACTCTTGCCACCATCTCACAAAATTGAAAGCAAGATTGATGTTCGAAGCATGTGACAGCAAGTGGACAGGCCAACAACTCGGCAAGTGAAGTAGGCTTCTACTGGTTATGTTTTCCACTCTTATGAGGCCTCCTTGGTACATGCATTTCTCTAGAAGAATCACTGACTATTTCCTCATTTTTGTCATAGGAAGAATCTAACTCCATGTTTGCCAATGTTTGAGTTTTCTGAGATGAGTATGAAGAGATTTTATGGTGTTAATAGGTTTTTGTTGCCAAAGATACGAAAGTATAAGGGACTATGGGGAAATGTGTAGGGACTATGTATAAGAGGTTGGGAATGTTGCTGATAGGTTTTTTGGGAATAGAAGGGTTTAAGGGATGATTTTTAGGGGTTTGGGAATAGCAATTAGGGTTTGGGATAGTGGGATTTATGGATTTAGGATTAGTAGTTTAGGGATATGGGGAATATGGAATGGGAAATGTGAATGAAAAGGGAGAGAGGACATGAAGTGAGGGAGTAAGGGAGTGAAAATGAGAGGAGTAGGTTTAGTAGCAAAAAATACAATTTGTAAACCCTATGCAATGGTTTTTCATCAAACTGCAAGGAACTAGGGTTTCAGTTTTTCCCTATTAAATCACCAAGAAGACTAAGACAAACTCATTCATTGATCATGAGGGAGCATCAAATTACTTGGACAATGGAGAATTTAGCAATTTTGAGAGTTTGGAGGAAGTTGTGAGCGTTTTCGAGCCTTGTAGACCTGTGCGTCGTGCCACCTCATAGGTGCGTCGCATCGGCTCTATGTGCCAAGAACGTTATAAAATTACACTACAACTTACTGCCTGGTGCGCTGCACTCTAACCCAGGTGCGTCGGGCCTGCGATTTTCGCCCTTTAAACACAAAATCGCTCTTTTGGCTTTTGCAAATGGGAATGCACTTTCTCTTTTCACTTGTGGACACAAATGAGCCTACTTTGATTTGAAAAAACTTTATATAGCAATGGATTTAATTTTTGACTTATGAAAACCCACTTTGCTTATGTTTGATTTTCACTTGCTTTAAAAACTCTATTTTTGGACAGTTTGCTTTACTTTTTGCCTTTGATGGACTGAATACTTTGGTAATTTGTCTCTTGTATAGGAACTGAAGTAGTAGAGGCTTGGCAAGGTGACTAGGGCTGCTTCTAAAATTATTACATATGAAAAAATGAAATTACATGAAATTTATTACATGAAACATATAAAAACTCTGTTTTTCCTCAAAACAAGGTTTTGTGGAAAAAAAAATCATTCACTGAGCATGTGATTATTGAAATTATTGCTGCTAAGACTTTATTTGACCTCCTTATGTGCCTGCTGACCATTATTGAGCATTTTCAAGACAAAACCTAGACCTAATGAGACCTAAACCCTAAAATTGACATTTGCAGATTTAAAGACAAAAAATGACTGCAGATGATTTAGATGAGTGAAAATGGGTCAACAGGTAAAAAAAATGTATAATATGCCCCTACCATCAGATGATCCATGATCCTAATGGAATGCAGTTGATCGGATGAGACACCTAACATGCAATGCAACAAGAGAATTTGATCACTGATGCAGGGATGAAGATATCGACACTAACAAGACCCAAAACTAGTATAGAGTTAGAGAGGAACACACCAATTCTTTCTCGAGTACCTTTTTAGTCAGAATATAATATCAAAGTTGAAGAGATTTCAAACTTGATTGCAACTTTGAATTCTCCTCTTCCTCCTGATCATCCAGAAATTCTATTGTACGTCGAAACTCCGACTCATAGGCCTTTGAGCCCAGGTTTACATACATCTATTCCTTCGATGACCACTGTTCGAAGCATGGCATCTACGACGAGTGTTGCGAGCATGCAGACTCACATATTTGTACAAGTAGGAGGAACTATTTCCATCCCTTATATTACTCTTAACACAGCTATATTTGGGTCTACTTAGTTTCTAATCCTGTCCTAGTAGATAAAAAGCAAGGAACGATTAGAGTATGTATCGAATTTAGGGATTTAAATAAAGCTTGTCAAAAAGATAATTACCCCAAGCCTTTTATTGATCAAATTGTTGATGAATGTGTGGATAATGAATTTTTTTTCATGGACGTATTCTTTGGTTACAATCAAATTACTATCCGTCAAGAGGTTCAACACAAGACAACCTTTATTTGTCCCTCGGGCATGTTTGCATACAAGATGATGCCTTTTGGTCTAAAAAATGCTGGAGCTACTTTTCAACGGGCCATGTATTATGCTTTCCACAACACCAAACATGTTATCGAAGCATACTTGGACAACTTAGCTGCTCGTTCTCACAAGAGAATTGATCATCCCGGCCACCTTCGGTTAGCCTTTGAGAGATGTCATTTTTATAAAATCTAGTTGAATTAGAATAAGTGTGTTTTCGCGGTCACATTCGGTTGGTTATTAGGATTCATCGTATCAACTAAAGGGATTCAAGTTGATCCTTTTAAGGTTGATGCAATAATTCAGTTGCCTCCCCCATCTTCCATTCATCAGCTTCAAAGTCTCCAAGGAAAGGAAAATTTCTTGAGGAGATTTATAGCAAATTATGCTGAGATTACCAAAAGTTTTATGCATTTTCTTATGAAAGGAGTTCCATTTTTGTGGGACGACTTCACGCAATGATATTTTGATGCTTTGAAAAAAGATTTAACCTCTGCTCCATTATTGAGTCCACTAAATTATGGCAGAGATTTCCTTTTGTATCTCGCTGCGATAGAATCAACCATCGGTATGGTTCTAGTTTAGGAGGATGAAGCTCTCAGTGAACATGTAATCTACTACTTGAGTCGAGGCTTAGTAGGACCTGAGCTATGCTATTCTCCCATCCAGAAATTGGCCATGGAATATGTCCATGCTGTCTAGCGGCTTCGCCATTACATTTTGCTGCGTAGAAGGTTCGTCTTAGAGGCTTTCAATCCTTTTTATTTTGTCCTCAGTAGGTGAGTGATTGGGGGTAATTATAATTGATGGATTGTTATTTTGCAAGAGTTCGATCTCAAATTCGTGTCCACTAAATTTAAGAATTCATTAGTTTTTTTAGAATTGATTTCAGAGATGCCTTGTGAGGAAGCTATTGTTTATGAGGAAAATTTTCCCGATGAACATTTATTCCTCATTTCTTCACAAGATCCCTGGTATGGAGATATCATTATATATCTCCAGATTTCAAAGTTTCCACCTGCTTTCTCCAAAGATGAGTGTCTAAAGTTACGTCACCTTGCCAAAAACTATGTTATTATTGGTGATACATTATATCATAGAGGGGTTGACTCAATCCTTAGGCATTGCTTAACTTTGGAAGAAGCTGAGTCTGTACTTAATGATTTCCACAGTGGAGCTTGTGGCGGTCATCTATCAGGGCTTGCAACAACCTAGGAAATTTTGAGTGCTAAACTTTTGGCCTTCAATTTTCAAAGATTGTATTGAAGCGATCAAACATTGCCATCCTTATCAAATTTATACTCAGAAAATGTGCGCACATCCAGCTCCACTTTTTCCTGTTATCACTGTTGGTCAATTTACGAAGTGGGGCATTGATTTTACTACTTGTAATCTGCCTTCGGCAGTGAATCATAAATACATCATTGTGGTTGTAGACTACTTTACGAAGTGGGATGAGTCCATGCCTAATACAAAAATGATAGTGAAAGAGCAGCCTTGTTTCTCTTCAACTAGGTTATTTCACGATTTGGTATCCCAAGAGAGATTGTCACTAACCATGGCAGTCACTTCCAAAATCAACTGATGACTGAATTGGCTCTTAAGTTAGGCTTCCCCCAGGAGCATTCGTCTCCATATTATCCTCAGGCCAATGGGCAAGTGGAAGCTGTGAATAAGTCCCTTAAGACTATCCTGAAAGGACAATTGATAAAAATTGATCCAATTGGCACATCATGTTGTACCCGACGCTCTTGGCATATCAAACTTCAGTTAAGACTGCCACTGGTTTTACTCATTTTCAACTAGTTTATGGGTTGGAATCTCTTTTCCCTATCGAATGTGAAATTCCATCCCTTAAGCTAGCTGTAGAACATTTTCCAAAGACATGTAGTCCTGAAGAATGCCTCGTTCATTTGGAACATCTTTATGGGCAGCGTCGAGATGTAGCCATAATAAACGAAGCCCATAAGAAGAGGATTAAAACTTAATATGATAAATCTGTCTGTCCTTGAGTTTTTTCTAAAGGCGACCTTGTCTTAGTCTATGACCAAGACAAAGATGCCCTGGGGGAAGGAAAATTTAAATTTATGTGATATGGTCCTTTTATAGTCAACTGAGTTTTGGGAAAGGGGCTTATGAATTAATTGATTTTGAAGGGAACAAGCTAGCGGAGCCCATAAATGGGCTCTACCTTAAGAAGTATTTTGCTTAGGCTTTGGCCGAGCTGTTGCTTGTTTGTATATATTATATATTTGTACATATTTGTCTGGCATTTTTTGATATCGACATTTTTGATCTACTTTGGTAGGTAATGATGGATGATTCAATATATTTTGGATTTGTCGATGGTGGAAGTCGACACATTCAGAATCTTGCTTTCGCAGCTTAGGTGATTTATTATCCATCTGGCCAGTTGGTGTTGTCGAGGGGAGTATGTATGGGCCCTTCTTCGAACAACATTGCTGAATATACTATCATTCTTAATTTAATATCCGAAGCAATATCTTATGGGATTGATTCTTTGGTAGTTTATCTAGACTTGCAACTGGTGGTGTCGTAGTTAAATAACACTTATTGGGTTCGTGATCCTTATTTATATCACCAATTTTTTAGAGTGAGAGTGTTGCAATGATCATTTATTTATATCACATGTGTTCACATTCCATGATATGAGAATTCATTAGCAGACTCTATGTCTAATAAAGCATTAGATTGGCATATTAATCATTCATCAAATTAAATAACATCAAAAAAAAAAGTTTGAAACTGTATATATCTCATAAAATTGTCTGTATATAGATAGAGTGTTCAAAAAATAACATACAAGGTTGGGACAAGATGCCCTCAAATTTTGGGTTCATTCCCATAATTATGTCCAGTCATACATAGATCTATCTATCGACCCAGCTTAGGATGAGTAGCTAAAACGTTAACCACAGCATTGGCTACACACCGAAGTACCCGGACCCAGTCCCGTGGTAACCCTACCACGCAGCGCTGCATCTCCTCTACTGGATCCTCTATGGCTATCATAGGTACCTGGTGAGTTAATCTCACCAAGTTTCTCTCAACATCATATAGGACTCTCTCTATCTCAGTTGCCACCTCTTCAGCCCCTTTTCCACGATGCCTATGCCTTGGATATCCATCTGCTCTCATTGGATCCACATATGGAACATGGTCATTTTGTTAGTTTTTGTCTCATCAAAAATATTTTCTAAGTCCATTTCATATTAAAAAATCCAAAAAAATCTTAAAAATTCACAAAAAAATTAAAAAATTGTTACCTATGTCTCCCCATGTTGTATTTGTTGGTAACACTTCTGGATCTCCTCAGAAATCCATACCGGCATATGGGTAGTCATTGACCGCGATGATCTGTTGATCCCACCACGTGAAAAACTCATCATCAAAAGTCATTCTAACCATGTCTCCACCCCCAAAGTGCTTCATCAAATCCGCCCATCTACCCATTCGTGGATCTCTAGGGATACTGATGGATGCTGATACTTTGGGATGTAGCCCAGGTACCTTCTCGAAGAAGAACAAACACAAGATGGTTCCATATCCAAAATTTTTCATTTTACCCTTCTGTATAGAGGTCAATTGACTCTTCCTGTTAGTCAGAAGAGGCATGCACGAGTCAAATACTGTGATAAGACAATCCACTACCAGGCTCATAGATACTCGTGATGCCTGATGCAGGGAAGATGACCCATTTACCCTTCCAATAGTAAATGGTAAAATCATCAAGGATAAACTTTCCACATGTTTGATTGGAATTTGACTTCCAATCTTCTCTAGGTGTCCAGGACAATATATATGGACATAGTCTTCCACTAAAAGACTACTTCTCGTCTTGTCAGTCGAATGCACGACTTCCCCTCTTCAAGAGAGTCCGGTAATAAAATAGATGTCTTCAACCTCAATCCATAGAGGCATCTTGTCTATCATGAAAGCATCATCCTTTGCGCTCTAGTAGTGGATCAAAAGTTCGAACAAGTGCGTATTGGCTTTCATATTTGGCATTTTGAAGAACTTAAGTAAGCCACAGCCTCTCAGAGCATCCATTACATTTTGGTCATTCATTACCTCATTATCAATATTGGTATGCTCTCTTTCCCTAAAAATGATAGTCATCTTGCAAAAAATTGAAGTTTCAACCATTATTTTTTATCTTAAAACTTTAATTCGTGTACACGTGGGTTCCCTTTACACACAATCATGTGTAGGTCCGTCGTATACGCAGGTTGTTCACATCCAACCCGCGTGTATGCAGAGTTGGATTTTTTGGCATAGTTTCCTATGGTCAAAACTTTGATAAAACTTGTAAAAACTATCATAAAACATTACAAGTATGATTTGAGGATTACTTGGTGACTTTGGGGTGATTTGAATGGTCCAATTGTTTAGAAGAAAGCTTGCTTCATTTTTCTCCACAGATCTTTTCTCCAGACAGAAATGAAAAAACTGAGTCCAAAAGTCATTATATAACTTTGAAATTGCAAAATATTTTTTCAAAAATTGAATTTTGTCTCATGATTTTTTTGACCTGTGGGCTTGGATTGTCAAGAGTGGGTTGTTTTTTCAGGAAATTTTGGAGACTTCTTCGAGATGTTATTTCGGTCCCATGACCGTCGACCGTCATGGCAGGTATCATTCTGTCACTGGCATTTAGGTTAGGGAAAACCATTTTCCGCTGCATCTTTCATACTAGCCTCCATTTTGCGATATATTAGCCGTAGGGTTGACCGCATCGTATCTTAGTTAGGAAACCATTTTCACTTGCCGATTTTTTAAAAATCATGAGGCGATGGTAGAGCTAACCTTTAGATGGAAATAGTAATTAGAACCTAGCTGAAATTGGTTGCCCATGCTGCTATATTGAGTAGGCTTGGGAGTCCTCTTTAGTCCCGCCATGACTTATGAGTTGAAGACACATTCTCCTTTCTTCCACACTAATTTCTAGCTCTATACCCTAGAGGCTCCTTTGTGTTGAGTTGTATTGTTGCATTGCATTTTGACTATTTGCACCTTTTGGCCTTGAGCCGGCTTCACTTGGACTTGTGTTTAGGCCACTTATTTGACCATGTATTTTGCAAAAAATCAACCATGCAATCAGTTAGCTTCTACAACTTGATGCATCCTTTTAACCGTGGAAAGAACATCCCTTTGAGTGTCCTTGACCAGGTTTTCCTCCCTACATTGAGCATAGGAAGGTTCCCCTCTCAAGAACTAGATCATCTGTTTCTCTAACACTCATTCTTTCCGCTGTACTATAGAATTCTTTTATTCCTTTTCCAGCTTAAATAAAAAGACAAAAAAATTACATATTCCAAAAAGAGCAAGAATGGGACAACATTTCCATATTTTGTTGGCAGTTAGCGTTAGTCGTGTCACCCTTGAACAAAGCACTCAAAAGAAAGTCTCTCCTCCATTTGGGTGGGATTTAGTTTGACTTAGGTGATGCCTTAACCTTGTTATTGAGTTAGTACTCCTCCAGTTGGTTACATGTTCCAATCATATGGAGAGTTTGCTTATGCCTCTTGTATGACAAGCTTATACAGAGTTATCATATGTTACCATATAGTCATTATTGAGTCGTGATTTTGTTCAAGAGAAGTAAACTTGAGTCGACCTCTCTGCAGTGTCTCTTGACCTATTTTTCAGTTGGCCATCCCTCGTTGTTAGTGTCATGTTTGTCATCACATCAGTTATATTGGTCTTTTGCTCGTGTCAGTTTGAGAAGGTCTCCATTGAATTCTTGTTGTCGAGTCTTGTCCTTATCGACTATGACATATTGCTATGAGGGTAGGCCTAGAGCCGCACCTTGGCCTTATTTTCATTATTGATAGGTCACCTTATGCTCAGCATCGATCAGTATCATGGGTCTTTGACTGAATGGTTTCCCTTGCGTTCGACATCAGCTTTCATTATCACACATTGGGCTTCGTGTAGTGCCTTGGTTTCCATTTGACCCTATTGGTGGATTCCTCACCTTTGTGTCAGCTTTCATTATTTATTGGTTCAAAGGGTTTCTATCGTGCGCTAACTACATATTATGTACGTTGGAAACGTGTTTCGGTAGGGTTACTACATCTTTTTTGGCTGATTCCTTCCACATTATTGGCCTACGGGTTTACACTTGCACTAGATTGATGAAGGATGCCTTAATGCATTCCTTCTAGTAGATATTTTCCCATCGACTACAACTCATTTGCTTTGGGACAAAGATCTAGAGTCCATTTGGTAGTACCGTAGGGTTTGCAGTCATCAGTGGAAGATTCCTTTGCTATCGACAGTGGGAAACCATCATTGTCTCTTGATTGATAGATTCTTTCAAGTGTTCAACTTCAGCTCATTTATTCGCACTTGTTAGATTGTACTGGGTACCTTGACTCTCATTATCATTATCGGTGAGTAGTCTCGCGTTTGTTAATGGTAGACATCAATGACCGGTAATCAAACAATTTCTCACATGGTCGACTTCATATCATTCATTCCCATTTTGTATAAATGCACCATGGCGGCCGGTGAAGACCTCGAGTTGCATCAACATCTTTTGGTTCACTTGTCAATTGCTCCTATTGTTGCTAGTTGTGAAGACCTCGAGTTGCATCAACATCTTTTGGTTCACTTGTCAGTTGCTCCTATTGCTACTAGTTGAAACCATCCACCTTATATGTTTCAGTTCTTCCTAGCGACATCTTATGTGCTGGCATCTGAGTTATGATGTAGTATCATTTTATTCCATCATGTTCATTTGGTACTATTGGGATCAGTTTTTGACATTAGTGATCAGCGTCATCCTTCAGCATCATTGATCGTCTTCTTATATGTGATATTCATACATGTATGTTTGTTCGATCACGATCAGATGATCCATTATGTACTTTCAGTTCTTTATACTTGTATATATATTAGATTCGCTTGTACTTGATATGCCTACATGCTTTACTTTCTATGAGCATGTATATGCCCGCCTCAGACAACAGTTTTTTTATGATCTCTTTTGATGCCTTGGCAGGCTAAATATTGGTGAAGTCCTTCTCAGTCTCGACATGATTCTTTCCATACACTCAATAAATTTTGGCCATCATATACCCCTTCTGACCTCATATATTAGGGGGCATATGTTATAGCACCATTTACAACTCTTGATATTTGTGATGCTTTGTTTATGGCCTGGGGAAAATCGTCCTTCCAGACTTGGTCCAAATATATTAAAAATAATGTTTTATTCCCTATACGCTACTTTAACCTGAGCTAAAAGCATGTACACGTGGGTCAGTCAATACCCAACTTGCGTATATGTATTAAAACACTTAAAAAAATTAAATTTTCTTAATTATGGGCAGAGTTCATGGGTTTTACCTATTGATTACCTTCTATTGCCCATGGCCCAATTGTTTCCCAACTAAAAAACTAATTGGGAGAAGTATAAATAGACTTCTATGGGAAGGCTTTAGGGAGGAGAAGAGATAGAGTTATTATACTGATATTATCCCTGACTGAGTCTGATGAATCCCTATGCCTCATGCACTTCCCCAAGCTTCAGTAAACCCTTGTTTCCTTGATTATAGATATCCTTCCTTTTGCTTGAGATATCATGATGTTGGTTATGGAAGAAGATTGTTGAAGGCTGGGATAGGATTAATCCAAAGGACGGTTCCATTTGGAGCCGGAAGAAGAAGACTCAAGTGAATTCTCTCCATGTTATTTATAGCTTACTGCAATAAAAGAAATGATGTCTTGTTTCCAAAATTAGCTATGTTTATGCATCAAATTATGTTTTAATTCATATATGAATGATGTTTTGATGTATGATCAATCATTGTTTTATATGATATAAAGCCAATTTCATGAATATTCTTTACTTCGACACTGTTATATATGTTCGAATTGAATGATTTTTAGGTTTGAAGAACATCGAGAGTTGCAGAGGGTCTAAATCTTGAGGGACCTACTCGGACGAAGGAAATATAGATACGGTTGCTCTTATGTAGTTTGATTATATAAGAATTTTTCCTTAGCTGTATGAGCGTTTCTTGTTGTATTTTGCTTCTACTCTGTTGGGGTTCTAACCCAAAGCCCTAGGGTACTTATTTTGAAATAGAATTGGTGACTTTGTTGGGGATAACAATCTTGTTATTCCTGGTTTGGGTTGTTCACTATCAATCAGGGCTCAATCTTTGGTTTTCTTGCTTTCACAGTCTTATTTGGTCCAGTAGAGTATCAGGCTTTAAGTCTAATCTTTTGGATCAGACTATGTTTTTATTTTTCCTTGCAAAGCTTTATGTACGCTTTTTACATTGTTTACAGTAGCATATACATGCTTTTTTATGTAAAGTGAACCCGCGTATACACAAGCTTCCTTTGTCAGAAGCACGTGTGCATGCTTCTGTGTTTGAACACAGTCGCGTATGCAAATTTTTGCATTGTTTTTCAAATCTCTTTGCCGAGATAGATTTTCTGCCTAGTATTTTTAGTCTCTGTGTGGTCAATTTCTGTCTGAAGAATTTAATTATTTTGCAATCTTATTGTTTTGAAGTCTCTTCCTCATTGAAAATATTTGGCCTAGGTTTGCTTTTTAACGAGTTTGTAATTGGTGTTTTGGCACACAAGACTTCGTTAAGAAGTTCTTTATTGTTCTGGTTCTCTAGAACATGAGATTGTTTTCAGTTTTAGTGTCAAGCTCGGATTTTGAATCTACTTGCTTTTCTTTCCTTCATTTTGTGGCCTCAGATTTTCTTGCTTCTTGAAATTCTTTTTGACGAATTTGAAAGTATTTCTTTCCTGGCTTCTTGGTCATTTTTTCAAGCTCTTTGCTGTTGTTTGGGTCATTTAGTACAAGTTGAAGTCTTTTTGTTCAAGTTTTCTTCATTTTCAAGTTTGTAACTTGCAAAGACTCCTCGTGCTCTCTTTTCGATATTTGAGTTTTAGTAGCATTTTGGGTGATTTTAAAAAGTTGTTTTTGGTTGTTTCTTTAAAAAGAAAAGATCTCAAAAAACATTGTTTTGGTTTTTCTTTTGCCAAGTTTGTTTTTTGGTTTCCTTTTGTTGTCAAAAGCGAATTGCATTCTTTTTTAATTTATCCTTCTTGTTTGGAGAGAATTTTGTGTTCAAAATTTGTATCCTCTTCAGTACTTTACTTGGCTCATTATTAGTTATAAACAATTTCTTTTTTCTTTTTGAGTGATTTAGGATGTTACATCTCCGTTATATCTTGCATTAGGGTAGTTTCCATTGTTAAAGCATTCAGAGTCTTTTAGTTTTTGGGTGTGTTAAGTGCGTTTCAAGAAAAGAAAAGAAAAAGTAATTTTCTTTTTAGAAGTTTCGTAGAACCAATATAGAGATCTCTTTTACTCAAAGAAAAAATTATTACATTCATGTAGTTAGTTTTTCATTGATTTCTATTGCATCATACACACATCATTGGTTTCACTCCCATATATACCCTTGACTTAAAGAAAAGTCATTAAAATCAAGCGATTAATTAAAATAAAATAAGAATTTTGTATTGTCATCAAAATGCACCAACAAGTTTATGTTTATTAGGGCCTTGGATTAGGTGAGAGGAGAGTTAACTCTCCAAGGCCGCTCAAAATTACAAAACATAGAAGTTTTATTAATGAGCGAAATCCAATAGCATTAGGAAGACTGGGAAAGATCTGTAACTGGGAGTAAAGCACGAGGGTGAGTGAAGATAAGGATGAGAGATACCCCTCTCTTACTTGTCGGATCCTACCTCACGACTGTTCTGCCCAACTTCTGATATGAGTTGGTGACCATAGTTTCCTATCCTAGTGACCACACAGATGGCTATGAAGGGGAATCCTGTGGCACTTGAGGTTGACATTGTATCATGTTCAGTAGTAATTTTGGAGGGCACCCTTGCGAAGCTTGGGGGCTTGCACCGACAGAGGCTATTGTCTGGAGGTCAACGTAACTACCTCTGATACCTTCACTAGTATGCCTGGGTTGTAATTACGCTAGTCTATTTTCGAAAGGCCTTCGTTATTAACTTTCTTGTATTTTGGTGTCCGATCCTAATCACTCGGAGTGGAAATAATCGAGAGTTGTTTTATTACTGACATCTTTAGGGACATTTTAGTGAGTGTTCTTTGCTCCTAGTCAGCCTAGCTCTATAATGTTTTGAGTCTTTAAGTAGAACTTTTAAATAATTCAAAGTGACTGACCAACCATCTCGACAGTCTAGGAGACTTCATGGGCTATCACCTACGAGTCTTGAGCCTTCTCCTGGAAGGCATAGGAGCGATTCTACTAGTGGATTTCAACTAGTGGAAGCAGGCGCATTAGAGATTGATCCTCCGCTTTGGGTCGTTGATTCACCAGATAGACCTAACACTAGTGGAGAATTAGAGAGGAACACACCAATTTTTTCTCGAGTACTTTTTTAGTCGGAATATAATATCGAAGTTGAAGAAATTTCAAAGTCAGTTGTAGCTCCGAATTCTCCTCTTCCTCCTGATCATCTAGACGTTCTATTGTATGTTGGAACTTTGAATCATAGGCCTTCAAGCCCAGGCTTACATACATATATTCCTTCGATGACCACTGCTGGAAGCATGGCATTTACGATGAGTGTTGCGAGTATGAAGACTCCCATATATGTACAAGGAGGAGGAACTATTTCCATCCCTTCTATTACTCCCAACACAACTATATTTGGGTCTACTTCCATTCCATCAACAAGTGGAATTTCTCAGGCAACTGCATCTAGTTTTGGATTTTTCCCTTATGGGATGTTGTCTCACGAGATTCCTTTAGTTCCTTTGAACATACCATTGACCACCTCTACATCCATGATGAGTGGATCTAATTATTTTCATGGTTTCTGATTTGGAAGTGGTCATATACCACATTCTAATCCAACAGTAGGGTCAATGCCTTTTTCTTTTACAAGTCAAGGTAGTAACCCTTCCAGAGTTGGACAGACCCTGCGGTTAGTGGGATAGGAGTTGGGAATCAATTTTTTGGCCAACAAGGGAATGTTTCGTATTATTCAGTTAATTCATTTCAGAATTTTCAACCCTTTGCTAATGCATGGAATCCTTATTAGGGGTTGTCATCTCCTTTCAAAACTTCATTAGGGGGTAACTTCACTAGTTACGGGGGATTTTCGGCAGGAGTTGGTCAAACTCCGATTTTTTCTAGACTGCAAGGTCCACCTTTTGGTTTAGTAGGCTCTACAATTTACTTCAGGAAACCTGGTGTTTTTCAAAATCCAGGTCATTCTTTTCAAACCTTTGGGAACCCCGCCCGCTCTGGATGGAAATCCCAAGGTCCACCACGACTTCCTTTTCTATCCATGTTGAACATGCCAAACATAACTAAATTGACAAATGATCCAATTCGGTACAATCCAGCTTGGCCTTTGGTCCCAACTAAACTTCCCTTAGATATCCCGAAATTCAAAGGAAAGAATGGTGAAGATCTGGGAGACCAAGTAACCACATTTCACTTATGGTGCTCATCCAAATCTCTGATAGATGATTTGATTAGGTTGAGGTTATTTCAGCACACCCTAACCAGAAATGTGGCCAAATGGTATATAGATTTGCCAGGGGGCACCTATACTCCTTTATGTGATTTGGCTAATATATTTTTGAACCATTTTCAGTTGCTTGTCCAATATGAAGCCATAACTGAACTTCTGGCTAACTTTCAGCAAGACACCACAACTCACATTTCAGATCACATCTAGGAATGGAGGAGGAGGAAAAGGCTTATGAAAGATGAAATCCCACTAGAGTTCCTTCTCAAATGGTTTCTCAAATCATTACAACTTGAGATCTCAAAGGACGTGTCTCTTTCTGGTGTTTATTCGGAAGAGCAGGCCATTTTCTGAACCTAGCAATTGGAACTGATATATTCTCAATTTGGGACTCTTTAGAAAATATTACCTGATGCTCCTAGATCTAATGTCGACTTAGCCAAACCGAAACCAGTCCCCCTGTCGATGGTATAGTCAGATCGATTGATGTTAACACGATGAATCTTTTGAATCAATTATAGTAGTTGTCTCTACAAACTTCTTCTCTTAACCATGCAGCACCGTCTACACCTACACCTTCCCAACCTACCTCTATAAACACCATCTAGATGTCTAACCCCAAAGGAAATCAACAATATAATGGGAAGAGGAAGGGACGAGGTAAGAAGAAGAATTGGGAAGGGAAAGGCAATGCAAACAAACCCGACAATGGTGCTGGAGAGGGTAGGAAAGACTCCAAGAAAAAGGTAAAGTTTCCATGCAAGTTATGCAATGGAGATCATCTGACTCACCTCTGCCCCAAGATGTAAGATGCTCAGCACTTATTAGTGTAGCAAGGGTCCTCTAGCTCCCAAGATTTTCTAACTAACCCTTTTTCCCAAGGGTAACAATTACTTGCTGGCACAAATTCAAAAACTAGTACCTCCGTAGGGGGCAACTAGGAAGGGGAAAATTCCTCAAATGTTTATATGATGAGCTCTCATATCGACGTAGCTACATGAGCATGCGATTATGGTGAATTGGAAACATCTAAGAATAAATATGTTCCCGAAGCCACATAGCCACTTCATATTGAGCGACCCTCTATTGAGTCTATACCTCAAATACTAAAAGGTTCCGCAAAGTGTTCAACTATTAACCCTAATGCTAGGGCAACCCAAAACCACTCGATTGTAGAACATTTGGCTCAAATTCTTTGTGATATGTCTACATTAGAGGTAATCCAGTCGTGCCCTGCTGAGAGAAGTGCTTTTCTTTAGACAATTGGTGCAGTAGATCCAATGAATTATTTAGTGCTCACTTTTGATAAGTTGAATGTCAAAAAGAGACTTCCTCACCATATGGCTTTCCAGATAAAGTCCACAAACCGAAAAACCAATATTTTTCAGATAGTTATAGATGAGGGAGCTTCCACATGTGTGATGTCTATGTCATGTTGGAAGGCCATTGGACCATCTTCAGTTGTTCTTTCACCGAATCTCTTGACAATATTTGATGGACATTCTCATTGGCTACATAGAATTATCCCAGCCTTTCCTATTTGTGTTGGGGGAAAGGTAGTAAATATTGAGGTAGAAATCATTGATGCGAACCTGGATTATAACCTCCTCTTAGGAAGGAATTGGATATACAATATGGATGCCATTGTTTCATCATTATTCCACATCCTTTTTTTTCTTCATGAGGGGAGGATTGTTAAAATTGATCAGTTGGATTATTCTCCAGGTGACTCCCATGCAACTTCGGATTCTACCATTCCATTGGTGGACAATCCCCATCAACCTATTGAGAATTTAGGAGTTGGGATGTACTCTTTGTTAATGGGTAATTTTAACCTCCCTCCTCCTACAATTAGAATTAATGCAATTTCATCTTCTAAGGGACCTTCTCGGAAAGATTTCTTTCGAACTCATTATTTTTTAGACCCTTGGCCCTTACCTTCAACTACCACCACATTAGATGGAGAGAAAGTAGGTGGAATGGCATTTCCCATGTCTACAGTGGAACTTAGTTATCAATCTATCATTAACTCTGCAGACAACCATCCCACTCCTTTTTCACAAGAGGAGTTAGATGGCGATGTGGCTCCAGCTTGGACCCTCGATTCTTCTTTAGCTCTAGATTGCTTGGATACAGTGTTACCATTTGAAGAAGCAATTTTGGAAGCAATGATAGGAGTGGATCAACCATGGGAGGATTTACATCATTATTCATATTTTCTCGCTCCATTGAGTGAAGTTAAATCTAGTTTATCCAATCTATCTACTAGTGATGTTTGTATAATTTCAAACCCTTTGGCTCCAGCACAATTTTCTGCCAAAGGTAACATGTCATTTATTTCATGAACTATACATGTAAACATCTCTAGGAATCCGAACGTAATAGAAAATGTCCTCATCGGAGCCGATTGTTCCTCTAAAGAAATTTAAATCTACAACGATCTCTTTAAATAGTTTCGAGATGTGTTTGCTTGGTCTTATGAGGAAATGCCTGGAATTGATCCATCTATAGTCTAGCATGAGATCAAGACATACGAAAATGCCAAACTGATTCGTTAAAAAATTTGACTGGTCAATCCTCAAAAAGCAGCAGCTATTAAAGCTGAAGTTGAAAAGTTGCTTAAGGTGGCTTTCATATACCCCATTCCTCTAACTACTTGGGTTTCCAATCCAGTCTCGGTAGATAAAAAGAAAGGAACGATATGAGTATGTATCGACTTTAGGGATTTAAATAAAGCTTGTCCAAAAGACGATTACCCCATGCCTTTTATTGATCAAATTGTTGATGAATGTGTGGGTAATGAAATTTTTTTGTTCATGGACGAATTCTCTGGTTACAATCAAATTACTATTCGTCTAGAGGATCAAGACAAGACAGTCTTTATTTGTCCCTGGGGCACATTTGCATACAAGAAGATGACTTTTGGTCTTAAAAATGTTGGAGCTGTTTTTCAGCGGGTAATGTCTTATGCTTTTCACGACATCAAACATGTTATCGAAACATACTTGGATGACTTAGCTGCTTGTTCTCAGAAGTGAATTGATCATCCCAGCCGCCTTCGGTTAGTCTTTGAGAGATGTCGTTTTTATAAAATCCGGTTGAATCTGAATAAGTGTGTTTTCGTGGTCACATTTGATCGGTTGTTGGGATTCATTGTATCAACTGAAGGGATTCAAATTGATCCTTTCAAGGTTGATGCAATAATTCAGTTGCCTCCCCTGTCTTCCATTCGTCAATTTCAAAGTCTCCAAGGAAAGGAAAATTTCTTGAGGAGATTTATAGCAAATTACGTCGAGATTACTAAAGGTTTTATGCATTTGCTTAAGAAAGGAGTTCCATTTTTATGAGATGAATTTGCGCTACGATATTTTGATGCTTGAAAAAAGCATTAACCTCTGCTCCATTATTGAGTCCACCAGATTATGGCAGAGATTTCCTTCTGTATCTTGCTGCAGAAGAATAACCATCGATATGGTTGTGGTTTAGGAGGATGATGCTCTCAGTGAGCATGTAATCTACTACTTGAGTCGAGTCTTAGTAGGACCTAAGCTACGCTATTCTCCCATCAAGAAATTGGCCTTGGGTCCATGTTTTCCAGTGGCTTCGCTATTACATTATGTTGCACAAAACTTTCATCTTAGTGACTATCATTCCTTTTCATTTTATCCTTAGTAGGCGAGTGATTGGAGGCAAGTATAATCAATGAATTGTTATTTTGCAAGAGTTCAATATCGAATTCTTATAAGCTAAATCTAAGAAGCCATTATTTTTTGCGGAATTGATTTCAGAGATGCCTTGTGAGGAAGCTATTGTTTATGGGGAAAATTTTCCCGATGAACATTTATTCCTCATCTTTTCTCAAGATCCCTGGTACAGAGATATCATTATATATCTCCAGTCTTCGAAGTTTCCACCTGCTTTATCCAAAGATGAGCATCGAAAGTTACGTCACCTTGCCAAAAACTATGTTATTATTGGTGATACATTATATTGCAAAGGGGTTCACTCAATCCTTAGGCATTACTTAAGTTTGGAAGAAGATGAGTCTGTACTTAATTATTGCCACAGTGGAGCTTGTGGTGGTCATTTATCAGGGCTTGCAACAACCCAGGAAATTTTGCGTGCTGGCTACTTTTTGCCTTCAATTTTCAAAGACTGTATTGAAGTGGTTAAACGTTGCCATCCTTGTCAAATTTATACTCGAAAAATACGTGCGCATCCAGCTCCACTTTTTATTGTTATCACTGTCGATCCATATACGAAGTGGGGCATTGATTTTACTGCTTGTAATCCATCTTCAGCAACAAATCACAAGTACATCATTGTGGCTGTAGACTACTTTATGAAGTGGGCTGAGGCCATGCCTACTTACAAAAACGATAGTGAAAGAGCAGCCTTGTTTCTCTTCAACTAGGTTATTTCACGATTTGGTATCCCAAAGGAGATTGTCATTGACCATGGCAGTCACTTCCAAAAGCAACTGATGACCAAATTGGCTCTCAAGTTATGCTTCCGACACGAGCATTCATCTCCATATTATCCTCAAGCCAATGGGCAAGTGGAAGTCGTCAATAAGTCCCGTAAGATTATCCTGCAAAGGACAATTTATAAAAATCGATCCAATTGGCACATCATGTTGTACCCAACACTCTAGGCATATCGAACCTTAGTTAAGACTCCCAACGATTTTACTCATTTTCAACTAGTTTATGGGTTTGAATCTATTTCTCTATTGAATGTGAAATTACGTCCCTTAAGCTAGATGTAGAACTTCTTCCAGAGACATCTAGTCTCGAAGAATGCCTCGTTTATTTGGAACATCTTGATGAGCAGCGTCAAGATGCAGCCATAATAAATGAAGCCTATAAGAAGAGGATTAAAACTCAATATGATAAAGCTATCCATCCTCAGGTTTTTTCTGAAGGCGACCTTGTCTTAGTCTATGACCAAGACAAAGACGCCCTAGGGGTAGAAAAATTTAAATATATCTGGCATGGTCCCTTTATAGTCAAGCGAGTTTTGGGAAAAGGGGCTTATGAATTAATTGATTTTGAAGGGAACAAGCTAGCAGAGCCCAGAAATGGGCTCTACCTTAAGAAGTATTTTGTGTAGGCTTTGGCCGAGGAATTGCTTGTTTGTATATATTGTATCTTTGTACATATTTGTTTGGAATTTTGAGATATCGACATTTATGATCTGCTTTAGCAGGTATTGATGGATGATTCAATATTTTTGGATTTGCCAATGGTGCAAGTCGGCACATTCGAAATCTTGCTTCCACGGCTTGGATGATTTATTATCCATCTATCCAGTTGATGGTGTCAAGGGGAGTATGTATTGGCCCTTCTTCGAACAACATTGCCGAATATACTTCCGTTCTTAATTTACTATCTGAAGCAATATCTTATGGGATTGATTCATTGGTAGTTTATCTAGACTCGCAACTAGTGGTGTCACAGTTAAATAACACTTATTGGGTTCGTGATCCTTATTTATATCACCAATTTTTGAGAGTGAGAGTGTTGCAACGATCATTTATTTATATCACATATGTTCACATTCCACGATCTGAGAATTCATTAGCAGACTCTATTGCTAATCAAGCATTAGATTGACATATTAATCATTCATCAAATTAAATAAAATTAAAAAAGAAAAAAGTTTGAAACTGTATATATATCATAAAATCGCCTGTATATAGATAGAGTGTTCAAAAAATAATATACAAAGTTGGGAAAAGATGCCCTCAAAATTTGGGTTCATGCCCATAATCATGTCCAGTCATACATAGATCTATCTATCGACCCAGTTCAAGATGAGCAGCTAAAAAGTTAACCACAGTGTTGGCTACACGCCGAAGTATCTAGACCCAGTCCTGTGGTACCCCTACCACGCGTTAGTGCAACTCCTCAAGCAGATCCTCTATGTCTATCATAGGTACCTGGTGAGTTAGTCTCACCAAGTTTATCTAAATAGCATATAGGACTTCTCTATCTCAATCGTTGCCTCTTTGGCCCCTCTTCCGTGACACTTGTGCCTCAGATATCCATCTGCTCTCATTGGACCCACATTTGGAACATGGTCATTTTGTCAGTATTTTGTCTCATCAAAAATATTTTCTAAGTTCATTTCATATTAAAAAATCCAAAAAAATCTTTAAAATTCACAAAAAACTTAAAAAATTGTTACCTATGTCTCCTTGGAAATCCATACCGACATATAGGTAATCGTCGACTGTGATGATCTGTTGATCCCACCAGGTGAAAAAATCATCATCAAAAGTCATTCGAGGCATGCCTCCACCCCCAAAGCGCTTCATTAAATCTGCCCATCTACCCATTCGTGGATCTCTAGGGCTACTGATGGATGTTGATACTTTGGGACGTAGCCCAGGTACCTTCTTGAAGAAGAATGAACACAAGATGGTTCCGTATCCAAAATTTTTCGTTTTACCCTTCTATATAGAGGTCAATTGACTCTTCATGTTACTTAGAAGAGGCGTGCACTAGTAAAAAATTGTGGTAAGACAATCCACTGCCAGGCTTATAGATAATCATGATGCCTGATGTAGGGAAGATGACCATTTACCCTTGCAATGGAAAATAGTAAAATCCTCAGGGATAAACTTTCCACATGTTTGATTGGAATTTGACTTCCAATATTCTTTGGATGCCCAGGAAAATATATATGGACATAGTCTTCCACCAAAAGACTACTTCTCATATTTCCAGTCGAATGCATGACCTCCCCTCTTTGGGATAGACTAGTAATAAAATAGATGTCTTCGACCTCAATCCATAGAGGCATTTGGTATATCATGAAAGCGTCATCCTCTGCACTCCAGCAGTGGATCAAAAGTTCGAACAAGCACGTATTGGCTTTCATATTTGGCATTTTGAAGAACTTAAGTAAGCCACAGCCTCTCAGAGCATCCAGTGCATTTTGGTCATTCATTACCTCATTATCAATAGTGGTATGCTCTCTTTCCCTGCAAGTGATAATCATCTTGCAAAAAATTGAAGTTTCAACCATTAGTTTTTATGTTAAAACTTTAACTCACATACATGCAGGTTTCCTTTACACATAATCGTGTGTAGGGTCGTCGTATATGTAGGTTGATCACATCCAACCTGTGTGTATGCAGAGTTGGATTTTTTGGCATAGCTCCCCATAGTCAAAACTTTGAGAAAACTTCTAAAAACTATCATAAAACATTACAAGTATGATTTGAGCATTACCTCGTGACTTTGGGGTGATTTGAATGATCCAATTGTTCAGAAGAAAGCTTGCTTCGTTTTGCTCCACAGCTCTTTGCTCGAAACAGAAATGAAAAAACTGTGAGTCAAAAAGTCATTATATAACTTTGAAATTGCAAAATATTTTTTCAAAAATTGAATTTTGTCTCATGATTTTTTTTGACTTGTGGGCTTGGATTGTCGAGAGTGGGTTGTTTTTTTAGGAAATTTTGGAGACTTCTCTGAGATGTTATTTCGGTCCCATGACTGCTGACCCGTCATGGCAGGTATCATTCTCTCACTAGCATTTAGATTAGGGAAAACCATTTTCCACTGCATCTTGCATACTAGCCTCCATTCTGACATACATTAGCCATAGGGTTGACCCCATTGTATCTTGGTTAGCAAACCATTTTCAGTCGTCGATTTTTTAAAAATCATGATGCGATGGTAGAGCCATCCTTTACATGGGAATCTTAGCTAGAACTTCGCTGACATTGGTAGCTCATGTTGCTATATTGAGTAGGCTCAAGAGTCCTCTTTAGTCCCACCATGAATTATGCATTGAAGACACATTCTCCTTTCTTCCATGCTAATTTCTCACTTTATACCCTAGAGGCTCCTTTGTGTTGAGTTGTATTACTGTGTTGCATTTTAACTATTTGCACCTTTTGGCCTTGAGCCAGCGTCACTTGGACTTGTGTTTAAGCCACTTATCTGACCATGTCTTCTGCAAAAATAAACCATGCAATCACTTAGCTTTTGCAACTTGATGCATTCTTTTACCCATGGAAAGAACATCCCTTTGGGTGTCCTTGACCAGTTTCGCCTCCCTGCATTGAGCATAGGAATGTTCCCCTCACAGGAACTAGATCATCTGTTTCTCTGACACTCATTCTTTCCACTATACTATATAATTCTTTTATTCTTTTTCCAACTTAAAGAAAAATACAAAAGTTTTATATATTCCAAAAAGAGCAGGAACGAGACAACATTTCCATATTTTGTTGGCAGCTAAAGTCACTCGTGTCACCCTTGAATAAAGCACTCAAAAGAAAGTCTCTCCTCCATTTGGGTGGGATTTAGTTTGACTTAGGTGAACCTTAACCTTGTTATTGAGTCATGTTGAAAATTGGCAACAAGAAATTGCTAAAAATAGAAGTGCTAAAAATAGCAGTTTGGGCATCAGTGCTGGATTGGGCAACAGGGAATGAAAAATGGAAGTGCTAAAATAGAAGTTCTATTTTTAGCAGTGCAGTGTGGATTCCTATTTTAGTCAGTCCCTGGACTAGAAATAGGAAGTAAAATTCGAATTTGGTCTTACCAACAGTTTGAATATTAATTAATTAATTCAGTTTGAGTTAATTAGTTAAGGAAAATCAAACTTGAAGTCTTTGTGAGAACATGCGATAATTTCTCCACTGATTGGGGAAAGTGTCCTTGATTTGCTCCACTGATTGAGGAATTAAGGATGAGTTATATATTGAGAGGATTAGTTGACTTAGTTTAACTTAGTCAAGTTGAGTTAGATTAATTTAAGAAGTT
>APFE030190785.1:293300-319317 GCA_000404065.3 Pinus taeda
CATTATGTTCCTTTCAATGTTACAATACATATTTATACATGCCGAAGCATCCAATACCATGGACTGAAAACCATCGCGTCCAAAACCATGGACCGAAAAACCATCGCGTCCAAAAAAAACATGTGCGAAAATCATGCACAAAACCATAGGTGGGTCCGTCCAACCTAACATAGGGTCCAAAACCAAAAATTTTCCGGGGCGCTGCCCCGAACCCCATAAAGTGGGGTTACGAGTACCCCTCAAACCCCCTGTTAACTATGTGGAAAGAATATAACACAAATACGACCAAAGTCTCACATTGACTAGAAGTGGGAAGGATCATGGGTATATAAGGATGGACAAATATCTCCATTGGTATGAGGCCTTTTGGGGTAAAGCCCAAAAACAAAACCATGAGGGCTTAGGCCCAAAGTGGACAATATCATACCATTGTGGAGATATGTGGTGTCCAGAGTTCTTACAAGTGGTATCAGAGCCAAGTTCCGAAGTTAGCCAAGTGGATGAATCCTCGAAATGTCGAACAAAGGTGGTGGGCCCTGGTAATATCACGATGGGATCCGTGGATGAGCTCGGTTAGACAGGTAGTATGCTCCGAATTCTTCATAGACGTGTCCTGGTCCCAACACGGTGAAGAGGAGTTGACCTGGGACAGAGCAAGCTCTCGAGGCAGGTGGTGCTCCATGTAAGGCGTGTGCTTCCAACACATTGGAGCAGAGAATCCTAGTTGGTAGAGAGTGGATGGATGGATAATCGTTTTAGGGGAGGCTCGATGGTCCTTTGTTCGAGGGGAGGATTGTTGGGTATATGACCAAAGTCCCACATTGACTAGAAGTGGGAAGGATCATGGGTATATAAGGATGGACAAATATCTCCGTTGGTATGAGGCCTTTTGGGGTAAAGCCCAAAAACAAATCCATGAGGGAAATATCATACCATTGTGGAGATATGTGGTGTCAAGAGCTCTTACATTTCCGAGTCCTATTCTTCCCATGGTGGGAAGAAGGTTGACAGATCAAAAGTGCGATGCTTTCGTTGTCATGAGGTGGGCCATTTTGTTACAAATTGTCCAAGAAGGGATCCAGGGAAGGATCTGAAGGTGAGGCACTTGCTTCACAGTTCGAGTTGGATTTCACATTCTTCGCATGCATGGTTTCATCCATGGTGGGAAGTGGTTGGTTTCTTGACAATGGAGTTTCTTTTCACATGACCGGCGAGAAGAGTTTGTTTAGTACTTTGGAGGAGAAAGATCTCTAGATACTCATAGCGATGGGTAATGATGAAAAGTATAATGTCAGGTGAAGGCATGATTATTTTTGAGAGGGAGTATGGAGCTCACCTTACCTTGACCGAAGTCAAGTATGTACCAGGACTGAAGAGAAACTTGGAATCGATCGCAATGCTGGAAAACAGAGGCTATGATGTAGTCTTCAATAAGGAAAAGGTTTTCCTTAGACACATCATCACTAGACAGGTGAAGCAGATTGGTTCATGGGTCAAGAACCTGTATGCTCTTGAGGTTCAATATGCATGAAAACCCTTGAGCAGAAAGGAAACTGATGGAGACTTGGTGGTTGAGAGGGAGAGTATATTACCTCTCAACATGCAGCACTGGAAGAAGTCTTAGACGGTTGTGGAGGAGCCACAATTGGTGCAGCAACTATAGGAGGTTGTGGAGCAGCCACAACAGGGGAAGTTGAGAGGAGATCGAGTAGAGACATCTACTCATGTAGAGGCCTTCAGTAGGGGGAAATTTTGAGCTAGGTGGGCAAAGGGTCACTTGCATCCATACCTCTAAGTAGGAGGTGGGGTGATGTGGAGTGATCATCCCAAGGAGGAGGGGCAGGATCCTTGAGGTACCCAACCTCTTTGATTCAACTTTGCTATGAGAGCCCTGATGAGGAATATCAGAACTCACTAATTGGGTGGAGACAGATGTAGATGGAGCGGCAGAGAGAGCTACAGTGCAGGGAATCCCAGAACAACGCAGAGCTAGCAGGCTACAACAATGCGAGAGGCACAAGTGTGTTGCACCAATGCAGGGTAGCACAGAGAGGTGTGCAATGGTGCAAGATGCATGGAGATGTTGCAGTAGTGCAAAGGTTAGAGAGGGAGCAATTTTCAGCAACAAGTAGAGCTTCAACATCAGAGTATGTTTCTAACCCAATAGAGAGGTCAGTTGGGAGTTTTTTTTTTGTTCCGAGAGTTGCTGGAGCAACCACACGTGGTAGATATGTTGCATGCAAAACATTCCATAGGTACATGATCGGGTTCAAGAGGAATCCTTTCTTGTTGAGAGGGAGTGTTGAAAATTGGCAACAAGAAATTGCTAAAAATAGAAGTGCTAAAAATAGCATTGCTAAAAATAGCAGTTTGGGCATCAGTGCTCGATGGGGCAATAGGGAATGAAAAATGGAAGTGCTAAAAATAGAAGCTCTATTTTTAGCAGTGCAGTGTGGATTCCTATTTTAGTCAGTCCCTGGACTATAAATAGGAAGTAAAATTCGAATTTGGTCTTACCAACAGTTTGAATATTAATTAATTAATTCAAGTTGAGTTAATTGGTTAAGGAAAATCAAACTTGAAGTCTTTGTGAGAACATGCAATAATTTCTCCATTGCTTGGGGAATTTGTCCTTGATTTGCTCCACTGATTGAGGAAATAAGCATGAGTTATATATTGAGAGGATCAGTTGACTTAGTTTAACTTAGTCAAGTCGAGTTAGATTAATTTAAGAAGTTGTTAAATTAATGAGATTCAGTTTGTTAATGCTTGCATGCATGTAACAACTGGTATTTTTAGATAACTGAAGATTCACTCATGGATAACTCATGCATGTCAGTTTAGACAGAGACCCAGTTGAGATCAGATAGAGGGATAGTGTACTATTAGTTGCTAGGATATTCCTAGTGAATATTCCTTGCATGAGGAAGGAATATTATTCCTCCTAGTATTGCGTAGTTGGACTTGAGGTGACAACAGGTATGATTTGGCCAATTCACACATGTTATGTAATTGGACCCCAATAAAAACTGCACAAGGAAATAGGAGCTCAGAGGACTTGTGGAGCCTATATATGAAAGCCTTGATAGTCCATGAGCTACATCATCAGAGTATAGAGAGAGCAGGATAGCTTTTGAGCTGATTCTTTTTGTATGTTGTTGAGGATTTCGACTTGATTGATAATACAAAGATGGGGTTTTAGGCTGGTGCTTTCCCCAATTTATATCTTCTGTGTTATGGTTGATTACTTCTCATTCTCAGTTATATCCATTCATGCGTGATGTTTCTCATGTTCAATTAAGCTTCCGCAAAGTTTATGGTAGATGTAGATCTAGTATTATGCTTTAGTACATTGCATATATCAGTTTGATCTGTAGGTGAAATTTCTACATGATATCAGTGAGCTAGCTGATTTGTAGAGAAAATTCTACAAGTTGGTACTCCTCTGGTTGGTTACCTCTTCCAATCATATGGAGAGTTTTCTTATGCCTCTTGCATTAAAAACTTATACAGAGTTATCATATGCTGCCATTTAGTCATTATTGAGTCGTGCTTTTCTTCAAGGGAAGTAAACCTGAGTCAACCTCTCTACGATGTTTGTTGACCTATTTTTTAGTCAGCCATCCCTGGTTGTCAGTGTCATGTTTGTCATCACCTCAAATATATTGGTCCTTTGCTCGTGTCGGTTTGAGAAGGTCTCCATTGACTTCTTGTTGGTGGGTCTTATCCTTATCGACTATGACATATTGCTTTGAGGGTAGGCCTAGAGCCACACCTTGGCCCTATTTTCATTATTGATAGGTCACCTTGTGCTTATAATTGATCAGTATCATGGGTCTTTGACTGAGTTGTTTCCCTTGTGTTCAACATCAGCTTTCATTATCACACATTGGGATTCATGTACTGCCTTGGTTTCCATGCAACCCTATTGGTGGATTCCTCGCCTTTGTGTCAGCTTTCATTATTGGTTTGTTTAGAGGGTTTCTATCATGCACTAGCTACATCTTGTGTATGCCGGAAACGTACTTTGGTTGGGTTACTACATATTTTTCTTCCAATTCCTTCCACATTATTGGCCTACGGGTTACACTCGCACTAGATTGATGAAGGATACCTTAATGCCTTCCTTCTAGAGGATCTTTTCCTATCGACTACAGCTCATTTTCTCTGGGACAAAGATCTAGAGTCCATTTGGCAGTACCTTGGGGTTTGCAGTCATCAATGGAAGATTCCTTCACTATTGACAGTGGAAAGCCATCATTTTCTCCTGATTGATAGGTTCTTTCAAGTGTTTGACTTCAGCTCATTTATTCACACTTGTTAGATTGTACTAGATACCTTGACTCTCATTATCATTATCGGTGAGTAGTCTCGTGTTCATTAATGGTAGAAATCAATGACCAGTAATCAAACAATTTCTCATGTGGTCGACTTCCTATGATTCATTACCATTGTGTAGAAATGTACTAGAGTGGTTGGTGAAGACCTTGGGTTGCATAAACATCTTTTGGTTCACTTGTCAGTTGCTCCTATTACTTCTAGTTGACATCATCTACCTCATATGTTTCACTTCTTCATAGCGACATCTTATATGCTAGCATCCGAGTTGCGATGTAGTATCATTTTATTCTATCATGCTCATTTGGTACGATTGGGATCAATTTTTGACATCAGTGATCAGTTTCATCATTCAGCATCATTGATCGTCTTCTTATATGTGATATTCAAACATGTACTTTTTTTCAATCACGATCAGATGATCCATGATGCTAGTGTGAATGTCAGGGTCCCCTTGGCACCTTGTCCTATTCCTTGTAGTCCTCCTAGGGCACCTCAAAGAGGTTTTCACCTTAATTTCCTACCTTGGGCACCTCCAAGGGAGGTTTTCACCTAGGGATCTTATTCTTTTCCTTTTTGCTTTTGATTTTTTTTTTGTTTTTTTGACATCACTGGGCTGCCTCAGAAGAGTTTTTCAACCCAATGATGGAACTTAAGTGCCTCATGGAGGTTTTCACTTGAGTCCTTATTTTTATTTTTTCTTCAGTGAGTGGGTGAAGTGAAAGCTAATACATGCTCCACTACCATCATTGTTTTATTCAAATCTTCATTAAACTCTCGCTTGGAGAGGGGTTTCTTGTAGACTTTCAACCGATGTCCATTGACAAGCATGGGGATAGCTTCATCATCAATGGTTCTGATCATAATTGAACCGTTTTCATTGCATTTCTCCACAATGTAGGGTCCCAGCCATCTTGTGCTCAACTTGCCTTTGAAATCCTTGTATCTTGAATCATAGAGTAGTGCCCAATCTCCCTCTTGGAATTGCTTCTCCCTGATATTTCTGTCATGCCATATCTTTCTCTGAAGCTAAACTACCTCTGTATGGAGAAGGGCTTCCAATCTGTATTCATCCAATCCATTGAGATGAAGTAATCTCTCTTTTTGTGCATGGCAGAGGTCTAGGTTTAGCTAAGCTGCCATCCTTAGGGTATTGAATTCAAATTCTATTAACAACAAAGCCTTCTTCCCATAAGCCAGTTCATAAGATGTGAACTCGGTGGTGGTCTTCCATGTTTTGTTGTATGCCAAGTGGCCTCAACTAATCTATCTGTCAAGTCTTTTCTGCTGCTACTCACTACCTTGGTTAGGATCCCTTCCGATGCTCTGTTAGTGACCTCCACTTGCCCATTGGCTTGTGAATGATAAGGGGTGGAAGTCTTGTGCTTGATCTTATGATGTGTGAGCAGGTATTCAATCAAGTTGGAAGTAAACTGACTGCCTTGGTTAGTGACCAACTCTCTTGGATACCTGAACTTGTAGAATATGTTTTCCCTCAAAAACTCAGCTACTTTTTCCTCTGTCATTGCTTTGATTACTTTTGTCTCTACCCACTTTGTCAGATAGTCGGTGCACACAATGATGTACTTCTTCTGCTTTGAAGGGGGGTTGATAGGCCCCACAAAGTCTATGCCCCACTTCTCAAATGGCTCAAAAGTCACTTGAGGTTGCATGGGAATTTCATACTTTGGAGTGGGTTTCCTCATCCTCTAACACCAATCACACAAGCTTGTGTATTTCCTCACATCCTAATGAAGAGTGGGCCAGTAGTATCCTACTTGCAATATCTTGAAGGCAGTTCTTTTTGCTTCAAAATGACCTCCACAAGGCCCGTCATGACAAGTCAGGAGGATGTCAAAGACTTCCTCCTCCCTGACACACCTTCTCAAGATCTGATTTGGGCCAAGTTTGAAGAGATTGCCTCCAATCCAGGTGAAAGGGGTGCTTTTCCTTACTATTTTTCTCTTCTCTTTTAAGGATAGGTGTGGTGGGAACTGTGCTAAAACCAAGTAGTTTTCTATATCAACAAACCATGGAGAGAGTACTGATATAGAAAATAGGTGTTCATCCGGAATTTGGTCATCCACCATACCTTCTTCACCTGCAGGAAAATTTACTCTAGACAAAAATTCAGCAACAACATTCTCTTTACCAGGCTTATCAGTAATGGTTAGATCAAACTGTTGCAGTAAAAACAACCATATAATAATGCAAGCATTTACATCTGGTTTGTTCATTAAATATCTAATTGCAGCATGATCAGTGTGCACAAAGGTTTGATAGCCTGTGTCTGAATTTGTTTAAGGAATGCATGATAGCTAGGAGTTCCTTCTTGGTCACTATATAGTTTAACTTTGCCATTGACAAGTTTTTGCTTATAAATTATATGGCATAAGGTAACTTTTCATCAATTTGTCCTAAGGCTGCTCTTATTGCTTTGTTCGAGGCATCTATGTGAATGTGAAAGGGTAGGGCCCAGTTTGGGCCTCTCAGAATTGGGGTAGTCACTAGCTTGCTCTTCAAGGTATCTAGGGCTTCTTGACAATTTTCCGACTATATGAACTCAACTTCTTTTCCTAGGAGGCAAAACAAAGGAGAGGCTATCTTATTGAAGTCTTTAATGAATCTCGTGTAATATCTAGTTAAGCCAAGAAGCTTCTGACATCTCTCACCTTTTGTGGAGGTGGGACCCTTTGGATGATGGAAATTTTGTTGGGGTCCACCTGCAGTCCTTGTTGAGATATTGCATGACCTAGCATGATTCCTTCAGTCATAAAAAATTCACATTTTTCTGGACTGAGGGACAGATTCATCTCAATACACTTATCTACAACTTTTCCTAGGTTAGATAAAGCTTCCTAAAAGTCAAAGCCATAAGGAGTAAAATCATCCATGTATATTTCTACTGTATCATGAACTAGTTGAGAAAATATACTTAATACTGCTCTTTGGAAAGTAGCTGCAGCATTGCACAAACCAAAAGGAAGGACCCGGTATGAAAAGGTACCCCAAGGACAAGTGAAAGTGGTCTTATCTTCGTCTTCTAGGCTGATTTGAATCTGGTTGTACTAGCTAAACCCATCTAGGAAGGAGAAAAATGTTTTCCCTGCCAAACCATCTAACACTTGATCTATAAAAGGTAAAGGAAAATGGTCCTTTTTAGTGGCTTTGTTCAATTCCCAATAGTCGACACAGATTATCCACTTACCATTTTTCTTTGGCATGAGCACCAAAGGAGAGACCCATTCACTGTCAGAGATGGGATAGATGAATCCTGCATCAAGCAATTTATGTAGTTCTTCCTTAACAATATCTTTAAATGCTAGGTTCATCCTCCTTTGAGGCTGCCTGACTGGTTTGCAATGTTCCTTGATGTATATATGATGAGTACATACTAAAGGGTGCAATCCCTTCATCTCCTTCTAACTCCAGGTGAAGGCATCTAGATGTTTTCTCAGCATGCTACATAACTCCTTCTCCTAGGAAGTAGATAGGGATGGATTGATTTTCAATGTTCTTTCTGGGACAAACTTTATATTTTTAACATGGAGAGAAGTGGGGTCGGCCACACAAATATCATTTGAGGGGTTGTTTTGGGTTTCTCTTGCTATGTCTTCTAATGGAGATATACTAGGAGGTAGATTTTGATTCAAATTTTCAATCATATCGTCCTCATCATGTGGTTTCCCCCGATGGAAATTTCTAATGTACAAAGTGGTGTAGAATAAACTTCATCCTCATCCTCCTCCTCCAACCAGAGAGTTATATCATGTTCTAAAAAGGGTTGGGCGGGAGGATATAGGATTAACTACTTGGACATGTGCCCATTCTTTTTTGTTATGTTCCCAGCTCGGCAGCTGATGTAGGCATCGACTGTAGCTAACCAAGGTCTTCCCAGAATGAGACGATACCTAGTGAGCTTCGCCTTTGGCTGGAGAACTAAGAAATTAGTAGGGTACTCCAAAGAATCAATGGAGACCATCACATCTTCCACAATCCCCTTAGGGGTCATTGTGGAGTGGTCTACCAGCTGCAGCACTGTCGTGGTCTTCCTCAAGGAGCCTTGGAGGTTAATTTTGAGCATTGTGTCCTTTGTCATTACATTAATGGTAGCTCCCATATCAATCAAGGTATGTGGGACCAGTGTGCCATTGATGTGGACATCAACTACTGGGCTTCCAGGGTCCAGATATTTTGGATAGATTGTCTACCCTCACATCAGGTCGGATAGTTCTCCTATGACATTGATGGTTGGGGCATCTCTCTTGTGCCTTCCTGGATGCCTAAAGAACTTCTCTTGATCAACCTATTGTAGATAGGCGCATCTTTTGTGGCTTGGAGAAGTGGTATCTTCACTGATAAATGTTTCAATTCCCCCAGGAGTTCAGTCTCTTCTGGGGTAGGCTAGATTGTCATGGATAGTCTCTCAGGAAAGGGTGGATTTGCTTTAGGTTCGCTTTCCTCTTTATCTTCCTCAGCCTCCCTAGGTGGAGGTTGGCTATTTGGGAGAACTTTCCTAGATCGAAAGTTAATTTCTTGAATCTCAACAACATAAGTTGGGCATGATGGTTCCCCACTATACACTTGTTGAGCCTATCTATTGTTCAGTTTTGGATTTGGTTGGGTAGGCATTTGGGGTTGCCTTGGTGGAGAAGAAGGTAATGGTTTTGGTTGGGTAGGTGGTGGAGGCAGAAGAGTGGGAAGAGGTATTGGGGCCTCCACCCCTGATGAAATGCATTCCACTGAGGTTGCGGCTGAGCATAGGATTGAAATGAATGGGTGGCTATTTAGGCATGATATTAAGATGTGAAGGACCAAGGAGGAGGTGTGGACCAGGAAGGATGAGCAGGGGGGGCCTAAGAAGGTATGGAGGTGACTTGGTTAGGGTTGTAGTATGCCTGAGATGTCCCTTGCATCCCCTGCTAGTATGGTCTAGGTCCATGGGGCATCCTTTGGTTTATGTAATAGATCTGTTCAGTGACTCCTTCGGCCCCTTGGTATACAAATTTTAGTCCAAGCAAGGAAGGGAACTTATCTGTAGAATGATCTTCTTCATAGACTGAACAAACCTCTGTAGAGTTCAATGGGCATTCATTCCTAGGATGCCTCCTGGTGCATCTAGGGCAATAAATGGCCAAAGCCCTCTCTGCTTCCTCTTGTTTTCTTTTGATATGTAAGATATCCATTTGCATGGCAAGAGTCTGCAACATCTCACTATTGAAGTCTTCCAGCATGTTTCCAATTTCACATTTAATGGATGAATTGGAAGAAGAGGTACTGGCTATGGGTTGACTCCCCCTACCTTTCTTTCTGCCTGCTCTAGAATGGTTTCTAAAGACAGTCTTTATGTCCTCATAAGATAGTTGGTAGATGTCTCTCCCAGCCAGTAGATGGAGGGTGTCTAAAATGTCTTCTCGAATTCCCCTGATCAAGACCAACTTCAGATACTCAGGGTCAAGTGTACACCTGGCCCTTTTGTAACTGAGCTGGAACCTCTCTTCATAGTCTTCCAGGGACTCATCATTTCCTATGGTCATTCAGAAGATTTCTTCTTTAGTATATTTTGACCTACAATAGTCTCAATACTTGTCATTAAATGCCTACTACATCTAAGCCCAAGTTGTGATGCTATTGCCAGGTAATCCCAAGAAACAGCGCAGCGCTGTGTCCTTGAGAGTAGAAGGGAACAATTTCAACTTTTTCTCGTCTTCTGCATAGTCATAAGTTCGACAGATGACAAACAAAATCGAACAAGAAGGTGTCAGGAACTTCTGTAGTCAGACCATGGAAGTGAGGTAGGGTTGAAGGACTTAAATTCTGCATTTTGGTGTCCCCATTGGTCTCTCGAATGGGAAAGGTACCCTCTATGCTCTCTCCATTTCCCCTAGCATTTCTGTTTTCAGCCATTGGCTCTGGAGGAATGTTTTCTTCTTCTTCTTCCCCTATAGGTTCCTCAAATATGTCTGGTTGTTCACCTAAGGGTTCTTCTTGATTGCAGCCACTAAAGAAGAGAAAAGGTTGGCTGTGTGAAGTAGTGGGGGTGTTGGGAAAATTTTTTCCTGAGTTATCTCTATTCCTACGAGGCATGAAAAGAAATATTTTTGGGTTGGTTTTTGTTTCTTTTCCCCACACTGAAAGTACCTGTAGAAAATGTGATTGTGATTGAAAAAAAAAAATTGCAACTAGTTGAAATAAACTTGATGAATGGAAATTTGCAGAATTGAAAAGGAAAGCAAGGAAATGCAAAATTGAAAGAAAAGAAATGACTAGTCTACTTTTGTTGAAATAAACTATGAGTAGAATGTTGCAATAGGAAATAGAAGAAAGAAGTAATCATAGAATACTCTGGAAGTTCCTCAGCAACAGTGCCAAAAAGTGGCAAGCACGAGTATTGCAGTAAGAATTCTACAACTCATGGGCTGCCAACTTTACTTTTATCAACCCGGTAGTTCTTAACAAACTTGGAAGCGTCAGTGCTATATGCACAAGTACTAATTCTCATTGCAGGTTGTCACTTGGTCAACTGGCGCAATGTCACTAGGAGCTCAAGCCAACTTCTATATATTCCAGAAGAAGCTTTATGTATGATGAAAGGAAAGAAAGATTACTCTACAGATGTTATTCTAACTGCAGAAAGGAGAAAGACTAGAATGTAAAGCAAAACCTAGTAAACCCTAATTAACAAGCTAATTCTACTTTTTCCAAAAACACTATGAAAACCATGAAAGAAATGCCATTACCTACTCAAGGAAGTAACAACATCTAACATGCTATTTTTGGAAGTAAATAAGCAAAAAACATATTTTTGGTTTTTTATGTGTCTTTATGTGAATTTAACATGCATCTAATTTATTGGGTGTGAGTGTGGGAGCGAATAGGTGGTGTTAAAGAGCGGTTTTGGAGCTTGGGAGGATGTAGGATGGTGTGGATGGGTCCTAGGAGGTCTTAGGTGGCCTTTTGGAGGCTTTTCCCACACTCGGCCTTCAAAAGAAAGCCTACAGGAAAAATTACAGGAGGACACAGGAAAACTACAGGAGGAAAACAAGGAAACTATAGGAGGCCTACAAGAGGAGGCTAAGAGAATTTCTATTGTTTTGAGGGTGTGAGAGTGGGTGAAAAAGGTGGATGAAGGTTGGAATGAGGTGTTAGGGTGCCTAAGGTCTACCATGAATCACCAGGAGAGAGAAAGATGATTGGGTTTTCTCAAGGAGAGAGGAGGAAGTTCTATGAAAAATGAAGGAAACTAAGGTAGAATTGAGGTGAGGTTTGGGAGACCTATAGGGCATGGATCAGATGGAGGGTGTGATTTCTGGTAAGATGGCCTACTACTGGGAGAGATATGCTGCATAGAAACTAATAGTCAACCAAGAAAATCAAGCAACCAATGAAATGAGTACATCTTATGAAAATAGAATTTTGCATTAAAATGGCCTAAACTATGATGCATGGAAGGAAATGCTATAATAAAGGAAAGCATGCAAGAGGAATATTGTAAATTAAGAAGTGAATATGATACATAATATCTAAAGCAAAGCAAAACTGGACTATCAACCTATTAGAGAGCTGCAAACATTAGAAGTCCTAGGAATGAGGAAATTTTTGTTTTTGGGGTAGCAAGAGAGTCCTTGCCTCAAATCATGGTCCCAGAGGGAGGAAGAGAGGCCAAGGCACTATTTCTAGCCTTTTGAATCTTCTCTAATCACTTATTAATGTACTACAGAAAGCACAAATGGAAACAAACTACTAAATCATCAAAAGCAACCTATTCTTAACCATAAGAGAAATACATCTAACAACAAACTAATCTACAAACTGAAGTAAAGCATACAAATATAAGTAATGAGGGGCTTGGATACTTAGATTGTGCCCTAACCCAAGAGCTTTAGCCCTCTGAGGTAACTCAGTGCTAGCTCAAAAAGGATTTTGTCTTCATTATAAAAAAATAGCAAGATTACATAAAATTGTCATAAAATAGTAAGCTTGAAATTTGAGCAGAGTTTACACAAGAAAAAAGTCAACCTAGTGAGGGTCCTAGGCCTCTCTACTTACACATATGAAGCTACCAATAACTTCCTTAAAATCAGGGAGGCTTGGCTTCTAAAACTCAAGATAACTCTCAATCATCTCCCACTTGCTCGGTTGCCTTCTAGTGCATGATTTGGTTGCTTGTACTCCAAGCTGAATGAAGGGGAATTCGAAGTGAGGAGCAATAAATGAGGGGGATTCCCTCCTATAAGTCCTCTCCTCTATCTACTTTGATTTATTGCTACAATGTGGCCACTAGATCCTTGGCTTTCACCTCGAAATCCATCGATAATCTGCATTAAATACATGTTAGACCACATGGCATAATTACTAACTCAACTCACCCTATAAGCATAAATATAATAAGAAAATCATATAATAAGCTAAGAGAATGGTTGCGTTGACTAGTTTAGGAGGTAAAATGAACCCATATAATTGCCCATTTATGAGGTTCATTAGGGGGTGAAACACGTGGCGGTGTGGGTGGAGGTGGTAAACGCGTTATTCTTTGTCTTATCAAACTGATCGTGTTTCTCGAAGAAACTTTCACAAGCTCCTCCTCACTTTCTTGCTAGGGTGAAATTAAGGGAATGTTTTCCAACTCCTCACTACTTCCACTTCTGTAGATATTTCTGCTTCGTGTAGTCCCAAACATTAATTTATTCACATAAACCACTTTTCACACAATAACATCTTAATCCAAGTGTTCAAAGATTTAATATACTTATCTCGTGGTCCCTTGAGAAAATGTCACTCTGCCTCATTGTAGCTGACAGTTGTGTCTACCACAAACTCAGTGATAAATCCTCCTATTATTCAGTCGAGCCAGTGGTCCACAGCTCGCGCTATCTTTTCTTCTGAGGCTTCTAGTCTACGCACTAGTTTCGGAGTCCACACTATTGGTTTGTCGAGCCTAGACCTTCCTTGGATATCTGCTAACTTTTTTATCCACTCATACAACTCAGACAAAAAATATGTAAAGAAAATTTCATGGATTTCAGTGTACAAGTAGCGATCCAACCACTGTTCCTTAGATACTCACGGATTTTTGTTCTCCTGTGCCATGAACTCGTGAATCTTCTTGTCCAACCACTCTTCAATTTCTTTATTTGTAGGATTCCAGTGGCATGACATCAGACGTCCTTTATGCATATCCCAGTCTCGGCAACGGAACCATTTGTTGGCTTAGTGGGGCTTGACCCAGGTTCAGAGGTGATTTAGGAAAGAAAATCCCGGTACTACTAGCCCTTTCGGCAACAGTCTGCGGAGCGTGGAATGAGGTCTCACCCAAAGTAGTATGAGAGGGTGCTATAACTAGGTTTCCACACCCTGGGGATGGCTGTTATGTTGGGATTGGTACACGGTCCAACCTTCGCACTCATTGTGCTACGCACACCAGTGGGCACCTCATGG
The DNA here is from genome assembly GCA_000404065.3 of Pinus taeda. Lineage (NCBI taxonomy): Eukaryota > Viridiplantae > Streptophyta > Pinopsida > Pinales > Pinaceae > Pinus > Pinus taeda. The sequence continues at coordinate 307,077 of APFE030190785.1, forward strand.
CTTGCAATGTTGTCTTCATGCAGTCCTATTCGCAGCGTGATCCTTGTTATTTACCCAAGCCTTTCCTAATTATGCACTGTTAGCTGATTACTTAGATTATTTTCTTATATAAGTATTTTGAACCATACAAACATTTACTTAACTACATGCAGTAAATAAACAGAGTAAAAGTAATGCATAACAACAGAATAACGATTCAAGACTAGATGCACAAAATTAGGATGAACTTCTCTTTATTAGCTTTCTGTCTCGATTATAGACTCGACCCCACCCTGTGCAATCAGTTGCAAGGGTCTGCGCACTCTACAGACACTACTAGGCCTCTACACACTCAGCTGCAGAGCCTCTTCCTATTACTACAACCCAAGACACTTAGAATTCTACTCTAAGCTTGAACCATTCCTTCGCTACTTCCTCTATCCTCCACTGACTTTACAACTTAGAGCCTTGCTCTATTTATACAATCCCATGGTCCGTGGACCATGGGTACATTACATTACATTACTTTAGGGTAGACAACCCTATGACTTAACCTCTACTTCGTGCTCTGCACCCACAATTTGTGGAGTCTTACAAAACATTTGACCAAAACTTGGGCTTTGAGCCCCAAAACCTATCGTGGAAGGATTCCATGCCCAACCTGCACTCAAAAAACAACTTACAATAAATGTTCATAGAATCCTCTGATGGTGTCCATGTGCAACCCATGCTAGGAAACTGATGTTGGGCACAAATTGCATCAAGTAGGTATGCAAACATATATAATATTGCTTGCTCATCCTTAGGTAGATTCTAGGCATTTGTCACGTGCACTTTTAGCTGAAGAGACAACATATTTGACCAGTTGAATGGCCTTCCTTAATTTGCACACTGATCTAACATAACCGCCCAATTCTGTGGAAATGTCTTCATGCTCTCTTGACCATACAAGTGACATGAAAAGATGATTAAGAGTTGGTAGGCTTTTCTCAATGACTTAGTCTTGTAGACCTGATTGGGTGTCAAGCTGAACTTCGAAGGATCTTTTACCTAATGCTTCGTGATGTATCTAGTGTTAAAATTGATGTTGGGATTATAAAAGAGTGCATCCAAGTGGTTCACTGACTGTGGAAAGTGATACATCTAATGATAGTTTTCCATATTAAAGGTAGCAAGCCCACTGGTATAGCTCAATGTCGTCATCTCGAGATTAACATGAAAGACAATTGAGTGAATGATGTCCACACATGGGAAGGGGAGGTACCTGCATGCAACCTTATACAAGCCTGACTTTGGTATGTTGACATAGATCTGTTGATCTTGTAGATCTTCCTTGAAACTGCCTACAAATATGTCCTTAATTTCCTGCCATGTAATCTTCACGTCCTTCTCTATCAATATTTGTGTGTTTGCATAGAATAGCGAGTTCATTGACACCTATTCAACTACACTCCAATGTTTCTCTCTATAATATCCTTTGATCCAGTTCTCTTGGAATCCATGTTACTTGTACTGCTGAGAAGCTACGCAACAATTGTTGTAGCTGGAGACAGAGAGGACACTCATGGCATTCAAGTGTTAGCTTGAAATGAAAAATCATTTCAAGGACCGATCATGCAACAAATTGGGAAACTACTAGGCAAGATTGTGCAAATTTGACTTTCAGAGGTGAGGGATTGTTAGCAGTATCTACACATTGTGCAATCCCAAATGCCAGTGAGAGGTGATGATGACTAGAACTACAATATGCATAGTTCAGTATGGCTTGCCAATTCTTGGAATTGCGTAATGTGCAGTTTATTCGGGCTTTGATGTTGATTGGGACTGCGAATTTCATAATCCCAGTGGGAAAGACTCTGGAACTGTGCAATGTGGAGTTGAAGTTAGTCATTGATAGCCTCTGCACAATTCATGGAGCCAAGGTAGAGCCCTGAGATCTATAAATGTGCAGTGCATGCTGGGAAGAGCTAGATCCAAGCCAAGGTAACCCATATTTTGCCAAGGGAAACATGAAAACGAGCATAACTGAAAACATGTGTGATGGTTGGAGCAAATCTAAGTGAATGGTAATGCATGCAATCAAAGCAAATGTAGGAATCAGTTAAACAGAAGAACAACGAAGCATGTGGGGAGAGTCGTGTAATGGCGAGCGTTAGTGCAAAATTTGGGTTATGCATGTGATGCTTAGGAAAGGCAATGCAAAACTTAAAAAATCACTTCTACAAGCTAAAGAAAATCAAAACACCAAAAATCATTCAGTAAAAAGGGTAAAACAACACTCTCATAAGCCAAGGAAACAAAAGTGACAGAAAAAGCAACAAAAGACAAGAAAGGCAATGCTTACTTGGAAACCTTGTGTCGACATTGCCAAAGGTACCTATATTCCTCGGGAATTCTAGAGCTCTAAGATCAAGTGTGAAAATGAGCTTTGGTAGTGTCCATTAAATATATTTGATCGACTTATTCTTTATGATGTGAAGGCTAAAATTCTAGAAAAAGCAACAAGTGGCAGAAGTTTCTAAAATTAACTCAAGTGTAACTATAACTGCAAAAAATAGATCCCTATTTTTTAGGGATGCTTTTTCACTTTTTTCTTTTTTCATTTTCAAGAAAGGTTGCCATGCATGCATGGATAACTTGCGTAGTTCTGGGGAGAATCGAGTAACTTACTAATACATGCATCAGGCAACAGTTGAGGGAACGCTCTACAAAATTCTTGGGCTGAGCGGCTCTGGCTGCCTCTCTGCTCTGCATAGTTTCCCATTTTAAGACAAGTTTCCAGCTGGGTCTGCGTAATCCAGAGTTGAAGCTCACTGCTGGGTTTAGTTGCACATTTCCTGAGAGCAAGGCTGGTTGCCCTCTAGGATTTTACAGTGCATGAAGGCAGTGGTAGAACCAGATGCAACCAAGTCACTGGGGTCAGCTTATGGTTAGACATCAAAGCATGTAAGTAAACACATGATGTAAAGCAAAAGATAAAACTCAAATGAAAGCACAAGTACATGGGCAATTCAAGAAAAGATACCAAGATTTTATTAGGGAGGCTCCAAAACGAAGCGCAGGAAAAATTTTGGAGGGTGGTTCTAGCTGCTACAATAGTTACATTTTAGGACTCTAGGGAATCTTGTAGATTCCATGAAGGTTCCTAGGTCAAGGCTCCAACTTCATGGTTTTTCCCTCAACATTCTTCTTTTGAAAGAATTGTTGCTTAGATCAATGATCCAGGTGGATATTGGTGTCCGCCCACCTATTCTGATTGGACCCCAACCATTGTTTATTTCAATTTTTCAGTTTCCTTATTTGTGGCACAATATACTATTTTTGGCAGTTTTTCAGGTCCTGAACTTCTGTGAGGCCCTAAATGATGCTTTTTGGGAAAATGGGCAACAACATGGGTCATAGACCTATTTTGGCCACTCAAAAGTTGTAGTCCTTAGATAGATCTTTCTAATGAGGTATTGTGTGCATCAAACGAAGATTGTCCAAAGTTACAACCCCGGGAAGTTGATGTACCAATTTACCCAAATGGGGTCCATAGTTTGGTGCTTCAGCTCCTAGGGTTAGGTTTTTGGATGTTTAGGATTTTCCAATTTTTCTCAATAATAATAGGCCTTTGAGCTTCAATGTAACACAGTTCAGAGGCATGTAGCCACCACATCTCTTCTCAGAGATAAGCTACCATCGCCCAAGCTAGCCCTATTTCCATTCTATTTGTAAGCATACTTCAATATTTGATATTAATGAAATGAAGTGTTATTTCTAATGCATATTTGTATTTATTGTTATATATGTAATTTTTTTCATTCTTGTTTAAAGTTAGATCAGTGGTATCAGAGGGGTTTTCTCTTTCTCTATTTTTATTTGCATGTCCCCAATGAGTTCGAGATATAAGGAGTTAGGGAGTGAACTGGTTGAACCTTTGCAAGACCATCCTTGTAAATCCCGATGGCCTCCCATTGGGGAAGAAAAGAAAGATGAGGGAGTAGGAGATCCTATCAAAATATTGCTTGAAGAGGCCCTTGAGAAAAAAAGGAATGAGATGATGGATAACTTTGCACAGATCCTTCAATGGTTGCCCTCCGGCGGTGCATCCACATTTAATAGTCACTCTGGAGATGCCACTCCTGTTAAGGTACAAGTAAACTTTGACATTCCCATATTTGAGGGCCAAATAGATGCAGATGTTGTAAATAAATGGTTAAATTTGTTAGAAGGATATTTTTCTGTCCATGATTTTTCTAGCCGGGAAAATATTATCTTTTCTCTTCTAAAAGTCGCCCCCACATCAAGGATTGGTGGGAAACCTACTGTGAGCAAAAGGATGAAATTACACACTCACTATTTTCAGTCGCACCCACTTGGAATTCATTCCACGATGCCATCAAGGATAAGTACTACCTTGTCGGTAGCTATGAAGATAAATAAAGTAGACCACGCTGTGGAAGGGAAGGGACCAAGATGTGTCGAAGTTTACCAATGTTTTTCATACCCTTCCCACAAAGTTGGGTATTAAGGATTGTTAAAAACATTTGGTACTGAAGTACTGCAGTTGCCTACACATGTACATCTAGGATGAGATGGAGTTCCTGGACATATCCTTGCTTGACATGACGTAACGATATGCTGTCAAGATCGAGTAGAAGCTTAAACAAAAGAAGTGAGACTTTTGATCTGCGAATCCGAAGCAAGGGAAAGGTGCTCCAAAACTGAATAACAAAGGATAAAACAAAGGCAGGGTGGCCCAGGACAACCCACCAAAGCCACAAGAAAATAAGAACACCACGAAGCCGAAGAAGGACACGGGAAAGTGGTGTGAGTTCCATAAGAGCTCCACTCAAAACACAAGTGAGTGGCGGGCCAAGCAGTTATTGGTGGCTGAGCTGAAGGCTTATGAATCAGATGAATGTTATGACTCTAAGTTAGAACCCAACAAGGGGATTGAAAAATGGAATCATATTATTCATGCAGAGCCCAACACCACCATTTCCACCACGAATATCTAGAAGGAGGAACCCGAAGATCCAAAGGAGGAGGAATGCCTCTTCCTCTCCGAGATGTGGGTAAAGGGTTCCTTGATACAGTTCATTGTCAAGAAAGGTATCCAAAAGAAGCTCATTTCACTAGGGGTTGTGAAGTGCTTGGGATTACCAACCAGAGCACACCCACAACCGTACACCATTAGGTGGCTTCACCAAGGACGAGATCTTCGTGTTAGCCAACAGTGCTACCTTCCATACATCATCAATCCCTTCATGTATGAGGTATTATGTGATGTTTCTCCCCTTGATGTTTGTGATGTATTATTAGGCCAACCATACTTGTGGAAGTGACATGCTGTATATGAGACAAGGCCTCGTGTTGTTATTGTTACCTTGGGAAATAAGTTGTACAGGATACTTAAGGTAGCACCATCTACCACCATCTCTTTGGTTACTGCAAAATAATATAGTAATCTCATTTCCAAAACCTAGAAATTTTTTTCCTTGATGATACGCCCTTAGGGAAAGAAGAAGATGGTGGCCACAACCTCTAGACAAGGCCCCTCCACATGACAACAGTAGACGAAAAAGGTCATGGAGGAGTACAAGGACATATTGACCTCCCTCGCAGGGGTGCCTCTACACTTTCAGTTCAATCACTCCATCAATCTGACCCAAGGTGCGTCGTTGCCCAATGGACCAATCTATCGGTGCTCTGTTCTAGAGAATAAAAAAATAAAGAGGAAGCTTTAGGAGCTACTACAGAAAGGTCACATCTAGTCGAGTTTGTCTCCCTATGGGAGCTCAATTGTATTGGTATATAAGAAGGATGGGACTTGGAGACTTTGTATTTACTATCGGGAGCTGGACATGATCACTGTCTAGAATAGGTACCCGATCCACAGATTTATGACCTTCTGGACCAACTCAAGGGGGGGGAAATATTTTGAGCAAGATTGAATTGAAGTTTGGATATCACCAGGTACCAATCGAACCCTTCGATGTGTGGAAGACTACCTTCAAATCCAAGGAGGTCCTTTTCGAATGATTGCTTATGCCTTTTGGGTTGATGAATTCTCATGCAACATTAATGAGGCTGATGGATGACATCTTGCGGCCATTCGCCAATCATTTGTAGTGTATACTTGGATGACATCCTAATCTTTAGTCAAAGTTGGGAAGAGCACCTCCACCATACCCGACAGGTTCTCCAAACACTTTAGCAACACAAGTTGTGTGCCGATTTGGAGAAATGCACTTTTGGCATGACCCAGGTTTAGTATTTGGGATACATTATTGATGAATGGGGGGTGCATGTGTATCTAACCAAGATCCAAGTCATTCGGGAATGGCCAACCCCAACCACTCTAACAGAGCTATGCATCTTTCTAGGTCTTGCCAATTTTTACCGCAGGTTCATGTTGGGGTTCTCTCATATCACTTGTCCCTTGAGTCAAGTCACCAAGGGAGGAGAAAAAGAAAAATTCTTTTGGTATGAATCTCAACATAAGTCATTCAAAGATTTGAAACATCGCCTCTTCTCTAAACCAATGCTCACATTACCAGACTTAAAACAACCATTTGAGATCAAGACAAATGCCTATGACTATGCTATTGGGGTAGTCCTTACTCACCAGGGGCATCCAACAACATATCACAGTGAGACACTTTCAGACATAGTCCAAAAGTATCCCACTTATGAAAAATATATGTATTCCATTATGCAGGCCTGCTGACAACGGAAGCATTACATTTTGGGGAAGGAAATGGTCATCCACACAGAACACTGACCCTTGCAGTTCATACAAATGTAAGGGAAGTTACAAAATGATCTTCATAGGAAGTGGTCCACATAGATGCAAGAGTTTCATTTGAATATCAAGTACAAGAAGGGTAGCACCAATAATGTTTCATACTACCTCAGTCGACCACCGTTCATGGTGTTAATCACCGTGCTCAACTCTTGTGGAAATGAGACTTTTGATTGGCCACTTCTCTACAAAAGTGACCTAGAATTTGGACACACATACTAGACGTTCTTGGAGGGTCAAAAAGTTCCATAGTTTCACCTCCAGGATGCACTGTTATGCCACCTAGGACAATTTTATGTTCCTTCAAGTGAGCATGCCAAGATGATTTTGGAAGCAAACTATAGTTGAGACGTTGGGAATTTCGAGGTCGAGAAAATGGTGGCAGTACTGCAGAAGTATTTCAATTATCTGAATCTTCAACAAGATGTTGGGAGGTACATCAGATCCTGCACTTCTTGTGCCATTTCTAATTAACCAACCATCAAGAAGCAAGGCCTCTATACTCCATTTCCTACCCCTAGTCGACCTTGCAAATCCATCTCCATGAATTACATGTTGGACATTCCGTCTACTAAGCATGGCAATGACGATGTTTTTGTGGTTATCGATAGATTCTTGAAGATGGCCATTATGGCAACCTGTAAAATAATACCTCTACAAAAGCCACTACTAAACTCTTCTTTAAATGAGTGTGGGTACACTTTGGGATCCCACAGTCTATGATCTCATATTGAGACAACAAGTTCCTTAGTACATGTTGGTCCCATATTTGGTTGATTCTGGACACCAATTTCACAAAGTCCACAATTTTCCATCCCCAAATTGATGGTCAGACAGAGGTCGTCAATAGGATGATTGTCCACATTCTGCGCATGTACAACTCAAATCATCCACGCACATGGGATGAGAGCCTCCCTTATGTCCAACACAACTATAACTGGGCTCTCCACAGCTCTTTTTAGGCGGGCTTGGGATTCCATCCACTATGTCCCATTGATGTGGCCATACCATTTGCAGCTACTTAGGCAGATTCAACTCATGTCCAGTCTAAAGATGACAACGCAGACAACTTCATTGAGCACATCCAACACATCCCCCAACAGGTCCACAACATTCTGGAGAAATTAAATTCCAAGCACAAGAAGCGAGATGATCAACATCGGGTGCCACACAAGTTTCAGGTGGCAACAAAGTCTGGTTGCATTTGCAGAAGGAATGCCTTATCGGAGCTTATCGAAAACTCATACCACTCTGATATGGTCCTTATGCCATTAATAAGGCTATGGGAGACAATGCATTTGAGCTTAACATTCCCCCATTTCTTGTCCTGCACCTAGTGTTCAATGTGGACCGCCTTCGACAATATTTCCCACCATTGCTTGACATGTTAGACATTTCAAAACAACTCACACCTACAAAATTAAATCCAAACTGCATGGAACAAGAAACAACTGATTGAATCATGGATAGTAGATCAAGAACACCCGACAACAAAGGATCCAATTATATCAAGTTGTCAAAGTAGACCAACTTCTTCACCAGGGCAAGTGGCTCACCAAGGACCAAGTTCAACAAAAGTTTCCTCATCTAATGGAGGAACTCAACGCAATAGGGACCATTGCTTCCTAAGGGGGGAGGAATGATCCAGGAGGATATTGGTGGCCACCCGCCTATTCCACTTGGATCCCCACCATTGTTTCTTTCAGTTTTTCAATTTCCTTATTTGTAGCACAATTTACTATTTTTGGCATTTTTTCGGGTCCTGAACTTCTGGAGCCGTGTTGAGGCCCTAAACAACGTTTTTTAGAAAAATGGGGGCCAACATGGATCTTAGATTGATGTTTCCCACTCTAAAGTTTTATTCCTTGGATAACTCTTTCTAATGAGGTATTGTGCACGTCAAATGGAGACTGTATGCTGAAGTTACGACCTTGGGAAGTTGATGTACCAATTTACCCAACCAGGGCCCATATTTTGGTGCTTCATCTCATAGGGTTATTTTTTTGGATGTTTAGTGTTTTCCATTGTTTTCAATAATAAATATGCCTTTTAGCCTCATTGTAACATAGTTTGGAGGCATGTAGCCACCACATCTCTTCTCAGAGATAAGATACTTTCACCCGAGCTAGTCTTATTTCCATTCTATTTGTATGCATACTTCGGTATTTGATTTTAATGAAATGAAGTGTTATTTCTGTTGCATCTCTATATTGATGGTTATATCTGTAATTTTTTGTGTTCCTGTTTAAATTCGAATCAATCAGAAAACTGTCTGCACCATCACACTCCTGGTGAAATTCTGATCAGTATGAGTATAAACTTGACATATTTTGACACCTTCAAAAATGGGCTCCAAGGAAATCTACAATACTCCTAAAGATTATTTGTGTCAGGGTTTCAACTCCTAGTACTACGTCATGGTTTTGCACCTCATTCTTTGTGCTAGCTTTTTCTGCCTCTTAGTCGGGGGTTGAGGGGTGTGGGAATGGTAGAGGTGTGTTTATATATTGAACATTGGGTGGATTTTTCAATAACTAGGTCATTGGCACATTAAATGGTGGTCTATTAAAATGGAAACGGTTGGGGGAGATCCCACAGTAAAAACCCACAGGACCCCAAATGGTTGGCATATTTTTGGTTAGGGTGTTGTTGAATTTGGTTGACAACATTTGATTTTTGGGTCGCCGGTGGTGGACCGGCCCCCGACCAGGGTAGGTTCAACTCTTGTCGGATCACCATATGGTATGGGACCATTGTTTGGTGGTTGGTCAGGTATGGTGGTGGGTGGCCCACCCACCATATATATTATATATTGTTTATATATGAAAATGAGTTGGTCAGGTCCGTTGAGCCTGGTCTGCCCTCTTTTTTTTAAAACTTGATTATAAATAAATGGGTAAAAAACCGTTAGCTGAAATTTTGGGGTCACTCGAAATTTTAAAGAGGTGGAAATTTTTCCCTTTTTGACCACTGGAAAGCATCACCGTTAAGTTCCATTTTGTCACATAGTTAACAACTTCCAAATTTAGTTGGACCTCTAGATTTGGCGAGCCTCCAAATTTAGTTAGCGCTCTACTAATTTTAGCAAATGAGCCAAGTTGACCAAAAAATTGACTGGCCATAACTTTTGCATACGAACTCAGATGGAGGTACGATTTGAACCATTGGAAAGCTCACAACGAACTATTTGATATGGCCCTAGTTTCATTTCAATCCAAGGACTTTTATGTTTGAGTTTTTCTAAAGCCATCTTTGATTATTGAGCCTTTTTGGAGCCACCTGGATCATTCCTCCCCACTGAGGAGATTTTTCTCCTCCAAAAGCATGAACACAATATGAATTATGTTGTACTCCAAAATATGCACAGCAAGTGCCTTAACAAGCCACACTTTCTTCTCCTTCACCTTTATAGTTCAGAGCCATAAGTGATGAACCAACACCTGTATCCTATGTAAACTTGTAATACAACTTTGTGAAATACATGTTCCCTTATAAAACCAAACTTGATCAAAGAAAACCCCATAGTTTCCAAGAGTTTATAATGCACTCTTTGGTCAAGTTTACATTGGAATCATAACAGAAACCAATACCCCAACTATAAAAAAAAGGCCAAAAAACATCATCATGTTGCTTTAATAAGTGATGGAAAACACTTCATTACTTTTACAATCATTTTGCTGCATATGATTTACAAAATATGACCATGATAAAATACTTATAAATACCCATTCCTTACCCAACCAAGTTAATGGGTCATCTTCCCATAGTCGCTTCCCTTGTTGATCAACTTCATTAACTGGTTCTTCTTGCTTCATAGGTTCTTTCTAGTCCTCCTTTGGTCACTTCTTTGGATGAATCTCCCAACATGTAGCTCTCTGATACCCATGCTTGTTACAATGGCTGAAAAAATTCTTCCTCCAGACCTATTTGACCTTCTTCCTATCCTAATGTGGAGAAAAGTTTACATGTCTTGTATTTTTCCTTAATGCCATTCTCTTCTAGCACTTGGCAACCACATGGTTTTACAAGCCACAAAAACTACGTGGCTTTCTGTGCCACAATTTTTGTTCACTATTACCAATTTTCTTGTAATCAAAATGAACTTTAGAATGCTGAGACATTTTATACCTTACGTTAGCCCTCTCTTTGGAATTATCACTTCCCTTTGGAAATGATATGTAGTCACTATCACTGCAAGATTGTGATGTACTCTCAACATCCTTCATTGTTTTAGATTTGTCACCTAAAGATTATACCTCTTCCTTTCTGACATAGACCAATCCTACATGTCATGGTAATTCCACCACTTGGATGGGATTCAAAATGCCTTTCCCATTAACTCATAGGACCTTGCCTTCATATCCCATCTCCTTCATTAATCTTGAACCAATTCTTGTAGTGTGCTTTTCAAAAGCACCGAAATCATCATCACCATGTAAACATGAAACTGAATAAATATCAACAATATTTACCTATGAAGCAAGTGATCATAGTTTCGCTAAGCCCTCGTTCACTTCAATATTTCTAAAGCCTCTTCTGTGGCTTAAAACTGAAGTTTTAATTTTTGCTTCTCCTCTTCTTCTTCTTGTAGAAGTATCCTCAATTCAACATTCTTTGCTTGAAGTCTCTAGTTGATTTCTTGATTTCAATGATGAGAATAAGAAGAAGAAGAATATTCTCCCAAAGAAGGATATGGAGCATCATCCTCTTCTCTCTCTTTCTCATGTTGCTTTTTTGCTTTCCATAATGTAGAATGCCTCATAGAGATATTTGTGATCCTCCATTTTGTTGAGGGAAATGTTCCCCTAGGGCTTTTGGGTGGAAACCCTAGCAGACTTAAAGTTGTCTAAACAGAGAAACACACATTCACACAGCCATTATGCTATTATAAGAAAATTTTATAGTAAGAGGGGTGTACCTCAAGTCCTACATTCGAGAAGTTCCTTTAGGGTCCAAACCCTTCTTCAAGTCCCTTTCGCTCCTTTATCCTACAAAACAACCAATTCCAAAGAACACAACAGTATATGGACAAAGCCTTGTAAAGAAATCATCTTTATGTTATAAAGGAAGGTAGTTAGTTATGAAATTTAAACAACCATTCACATATGAATTCCAACATGAACATCATAAACATAAAGAAGACTTATATCAGGAACCAAGACGTGTTTCTTTATTATAGACAAATAGAATGTACAAAAGGAATATTATCACCTGAGTAACCTTTCATAGGCTCCAAGCAAAGCTTCCTTCCAGATCCATCCAGCCTCAAGCCTTTAGCATATCTCCTTCCATGACTCACTCCATGATGCCATAACTAGTGGATGAACATCAACAAACAAGGAAACAAGGGTTTCCTGTATAAATGGGGGAAGTACAAAAGGAACAAGGGTCTTCAGACCTGGTCAGGGGAAAAATCTCAGTATAATAACCTTTTTCTCTCTTCTCTCCTCCCTTAGGCCTTCCCTTTGAGGT